>NNCF01128986.1:167276-195507 GCA_002313205.1 Laupala kohalensis
AATTGTAAGTGATGGCGTAATACATTGCGCCTTATGGAGAAAACGCGTATTTTCAAAATAAGACCAACGTTAAATTGATCGCGAAATTGATCCAAGTTTACTTTGATTTGTAGTACATTTTCAGTGGTAATTATTACATCACTTTTATCTATTGGTCGTCGGATATCTGAGAGAGAGATTTCACTTTTTCCGTCGCACACGGTCGGAATGTTTGTACTTAATGCTCTCGTGTATTTCAAAGGAGTCAAGCGAGTTCATCAATGTTATTTGTATTGTATTATTATTAACTGATATAAATTAAATCATGTTTCTTCAACATTATTATTCATATCGTTATGTTTTACAACTATTAGAATAAAAATAAAGACAACAATTATACACCTGAGCGGTTTGACTGCTGTCCTAGTCCCACCTTAAATAAACAATATTCAGCTACCAACGTTCGCTTCGTAAGCAAACACCTGACGAACCATTGTTCCGGGATAATTTATTCGAAACATTTCTTATTTTGTTATTTCAAATTTTCGCAGAAAATTGTTTCGGATTTTTAAAGAAAGATTGAATTTTTTCCTTGGTTGAGTTCAACCCGCCGTTAGGTCCGCGTGATCTCACAGACCGCAACGTGTGTTGTTGAATACCTTCAATGAATGCTTATGATCTTCGATTGAGATATTGAATCACGTTATAATTCTTTTGTTGTTGTAATGTTATCACGCTCGGTCCGTGGAAACGAGTAAATGTGGAAAGAAAACTCGTGAAAATGGAGCTACCAAGGTGAATGTCAGCCTTGTTATCTGAAAAAAAAATTATAATTTCTTATTTGATATCGTACATATCTTTATCTATAAAGTTAGATTCAAGCAAATAACTAGTATATTTTACCTACCTAATTTACCGACATTAATTTTTAAATAGTAAATTTGACTTTAAAAAAAACGAGGTTTTCGACCCACTGTGTCGCACCACACACCGATTTCAGTAATCTATTTACACCACATAAAACTAATTTTAAAAAAAAGAAAATAATATAAGTTTCAATTTCCCCGTAAATACAGTATTTATAAAAATATTCTTGTTAAATGATATTTATTCCTCTCACTTAGTCACTCTATTGTTACGGTTCTCTATTAACTTATTCAATTACAAATTATTTTCATGCATGTGGTTTTTGTATCTAATTGTCCATAATAGTTTAGTCCTAATCCTGGCGTTTCTCCGGTTTTTCACGTAGAGGTGAATTAATGAGCTCGAGGCACAATGAGATGGAGTGTTAGCAATGTTATTCATTCTTTATCTCAAATTTTCCTTTATTTTAAGACCTACGATTTATTTACATTATATATATATATATTTGTACTATTAAAGTATTTATTAGTACTTTAATTAGTACCATCCTGGCCATGGTTTATCTCCGTTTTTCCTTCGGGTAGAGCGGATTTCTTATACAAGTTCTCTAGGCTTTGTCTAGGGGCGTGTTTATTGTAACAATAAATCGTGAATTTAGTGTTTTTTCAACCCTTATGATTTTTAAACACTATACTCAGAATAATCTATAGTTCGATAATAACTTGTACATGTAATTTTTTGCGTAAAATTACATACATATTGACATTCTATTAGTTTTATAACTCGCAGCTAACTTTTTATCTTATCTAGGAACTTATGCTGAAATTTTTTGAATCCGCCTCTGCCTTAGGGCCCTTGATCGGAATTGATGGGATTGTCCCTTGCTTGCTTCCGGAGACTAAATTAGTGTATTGTTCTCCATGTGATCATATGCAGTTTGTACTGTTTTTTGACAATAAATTTATTATTATTATTATTAAAGTACATTGAGCTTCCAGAAATATATCAGTTTTGAAGTTGTCTCGCCGTTGCAGAAATTGAGCGATACAATTAAAAAACGCTACTAAAAAAACAAATCTCATTGATCATGCTTGTGACTGTGGACCAGAATAAGTAAAATAGTTGTGCAAATACAATAAATCCTCATCTCTCGCGAACTGTGCGTACCGTACTCTAGAAATCAATAATATTGCATTTTACTTGGTTTATTACCTTAATTTTTATTTTCAGATTTAATTGCGAACGCAATTGGTCATAAGCAGTTTGCAACAACAACTTTGATAGTAAATTTATCCGATCCAAAGATCTCCGTATCTAGGTTTTAATTTTTATAGTTTACTGCGCCGCCACGAGTCATACCAATTTGTAACTACTATAAATAATGCAAGACTTTGAAAAACCTTTCAACTTTAATTTTTGAAGTGCGTTTTTATCACAAAATATATACTGTTTATCCGTGGAAGGTCGTAAGTCTTGCATTATTTAATCTGAATATGTAATGGACGTTAATTGTAGTAGAATTTGTAACTACTGTTTCGACAGAAGAATTATTATTTTGTCAAAAGAAAGATTGTTGTGACCCACTGAGAAGAGATCTTTCCTTCCTAGATTTTGATTTTCATAGTTATTTGCCCCTCCCCAAACGGTCATACACAATTTGTAATCACTTTCATAACAGTAAATTTATCATTATTTTGTCCACCGACAAATGGGTGTGTCGCACTGTGAAGAGATCCCACTATCTCCCTCTCTCTCTCTTTTTGCCGCTGAACCGTCAATACTTCTCCTGTCACTCTTCCACAGCTCCCTCTCTCGGTCGCCAAAAGGCGTCTTCTTCTTCTTCTTCTTCTTCGACCTGTTTCCTTGTTGTTACTCCTCCCAACAGAGGACGAAATATCCAACCGCCATTTCGGCGCCGTACTGAGGAAATGAACAGCTTGATTGGATTTGTGGGATGTGAATGGAGACTCTGGTTTCTATGGGGGGGTTGGATATACCGCCGCGATATGCGCATTGCGGGACCAGTATTGCCACGATGCTACCAACGTTGGGTTCTCTACGAACTGAACGCGTCTCTCGGAACTGAACAGGAAAAGAAACTCGACTAGAAAGTTCATTAGTTTATTGTCTTCCTCGTGGTCATTCGCAGTTTGTACTGCTTTTTTGACAATAAATTTATTATTATTATTCTGCATCCTGTCTGGTACGTGTTCCACGGAACAGTACGCAAAATGGAAGTGTGAAGCGTGCTGTATAACCTCAATTATCAGTTGACCACTAATTATCTCATCTTTCCATCCACCACAGAGGTCGCCGAAGACAACCCTCGTTTCGTTCGCATCTCCTCCTCTCAGCCGTCAATCGCCTCGTACACGCTCCGGCACCACAGCGGGAAATTTTGGCAAATTTTGTGACAAAAATCGGTTCGACAATTTGCGTGTGGACGGAATGACGTGATTTTCTTTCTAAAAAATACTCGTACACACATGTACTTTAAGGACCCGCTGCGGAAAATTGAATAAAATATCTCAAGACGCTTGAAAAGAAGTTAGAACAACACATAGTTTTGGAGAATGATAAAAAATGGATTATAATGTCAGTATGTTTGTAATTTAACGCAAAAAATTACATGTACAAGTTATTATCGAACTATAGATTATTCTGAGTATAGTGTTTAAAAATCATAAGAGTTGAAAAAACACTAAATTCACGATTTATTGTTACAATAAACACGCCCCTAGACAAAGCCTAGAGAACCTGTATAAGAAATCCGCCTCTACCCGAAGGAAAAACGGAGAAAAACCCGGGCCAGGATGGGGCTACAGAATTAATGTACACAACCGTGCCAAAGTTGAGTACACATAAAACTAAATTAATATGAGCCATACGGCAACACAATCATGCAAGAAAATAGTTTTTGAAATTGTTATAAGTTATTTAAAAAGTACTACAGCAATGGCGTGATAAAGTACAAGACGGAGTTAACTTTTAGTAAAATCAATAAATTCTTTTACAGTGTAGAAGCACTGGTGCAGGAGGTAGTTTTTAACCGCGGATTTGAAGATATTCAATTTCATAATNAGTTCGATAATAACTTGTACATGTAATTTTTTGCGTTAAATTACAAACATACTGACATTATAATCCATTTTTTATCATTCTCCAAAACTATGTGTTGTTCTAACTTCTTTTCAAGCGTCTTGAGATATTTTATTCAATTTTCCGCAGCGGGTCCTTAAAGTACATGTGCGTACGAGCATATTTTTAGAAAGAAAATCACGTCATTCCGTCCACACACAAATTGTCGAACCGATTTTTGTCACAAAAATTTGCCAAAATTTCCCACTGTACGATGTCCTGCTACGAGATGCTCGGAGTTCGTTTCAACGAGGTAACTTTTGCCATTATTCCACTCACTGCAGTTAGATTCGAAAGAGGACTTTATATTACCCTCCATAAAGCGAAGCGGTGAGCTTGTTAGGGGGTGCGGGGTGGTGTAAAGGCGTCATGAAATTGCATTGTAAATGGAAGAAATGAAAGGAATATTGTGTGTGTTTTTAGGGGGGGAGGAGAGTCCATGATATGCCAAGTAAATTACTATTAAGCGTACACAAGATTAGATTGAGGGAGGTGGAGGATTGTCGAAAACAAAGACATCAAGCAGTCAGTCGTACCGACCCAGAAAAGATCTTGTCGTAAAAAATTGATTAGTTTACAGCCAACAAATATTAAAGAAACTAACATTTTCAAATTCTTCTCTGGAAACGTTAAAAACTGGATCAATGAAATTAACAGATCAAAAACGAACTTTTATCCAAGTTGGTGCATTCCAAAATTATCACATTAACGTAGATTTAGCCATTGCGATAATGAGGGACAATAGAGTATCTGTAGTGCAGTCCCTGGGTCAGTTCCTAAGCTATGTGAGGGACATGAGAGAAAGAGTAATATGCGCTGNGGGATATGAGAGAAAGAGTAATATGCGCTGAAACCACTGATTCAAATGAACTGTGATTCTGCCGCTTCGTCTTTTTCTTTTGTTTCAGGCGGAGACATGTTGAGAAGACCTTCCAAGGCATTACGTCAATTGAATGTTTTTTTTAGTATTGTAAATAATTGAATTTTATTTTAATCTTTATTTCTATGGCAAAACTGGTATATTTTACATTATAATTTATTCCTCTTATTTTATTATCTTTTGTAAATATGTTTATATTAATTGTATATACTCGTGTCCTGATCGTTGGTTTCCCGTGGTTCCCAAGGGTGCTCTTTTTAATTGGTAGTTGCAGCATACTTAAAAGATATTTTACAACCAAATAAAACAATATTAAACATGCACTAAAGGATGCTAAATAATAATAATAATATTACGATACAAATCACAAGTAAATAAAATTACAATCATTTTTCAAGGTTAAAACAAATATTCCCAAAAATTAAAACTGCAACTATCCGTTCAATGAGAGTGAATACCAGGGCATTGTATGTACAGCCCACGGCTCTACTTAAGGGGATTTTTACAGGCGTACATGCAACAAAAAGCCTCGCCACTCATTTGTACATAAATAATATTTGTAAATAAAGCGCCCAATTGAAATTTTATGTACTCTGTACATTTTCGGTTTATCACACTCATTTGTACCTAATCCTTTTTTCTTACAATGTGCACATGGCTCCTCGGTTTTTCTGGTGTATTCTTGGTAACGATGTTCATGATCACCGCAGTGACTACATGTGTCCTTGTCACGACAAACGGCTGCCACGTGTGCAAACTTATTTTGACCGGTAGCATTGTAAGGGATTTAAATCTTCTTCCACCCTGTAGCTCTGTAATCCAACATATACGAGACCCTTTAGTAATAAATGATCAAATATTGTTCCATTAATTTCTATAATCCATTTCTCTTGTTCTCGGAATCTATACATTTCTTAATACAATATGTGTTGTCTGTTTTTTCCTGTTGTTTGTTCTTCACCCACATTTTTCTACAATAATTCTTCTATAAACCTCGGTTGTGTTACGTTTTGCGCTACTCCAAAAATACGCAACCGTGGACGCCTTTTCCCAATTTCTCTACGCTCTATTCCCCCTCTCAAATTTACTACTTCCTGCAGTTTTTCTTTTTCCTCTTAATTTGGTATAACCACTACCAAATTTCTCCCCATCGTCTCTATGCAAAATGTTTGTCTAATCTCTTTAACCATTGTAGTTAACCCTTCCTTAAGTTTGTCACATTTCCAATCAGTTTTGTTGATTATCATTTTTTTGCTTTCTCTAATCCATTTTCCTTTCTGTAATATTCATGCATAAGTTTTTTCTGTATTTTGTAAATTTTGACATATGTATAATGTATCTAGCTTTTCAACTGAGTCCCTCTATGCTTGTTTTTTCACCTGATCGACAAGTGCGTTTTCGTTCTTTATCTGCTTGTTTTCTATCTTCTTTATTAATCCGTGTTATTCACTGTGTTGTACCGTTCACCTACCACCCCTATTATTGTCTCCACTCCGTGCGCCTCTGTTTGTTGCATATTCTCCTTGATTCGAATTTCTGCCTCTTTCATCTCCTTTACTCCCACAAGAGGTATTGCAGGTATTTTTCTCATACCTCCCCCTTTCTGCCTCTCTTCCAAATCCGTCGTAATATTCTCTCATCTGTCAGTTAACTTTTCTAATCGCGAAGCATCTCGCAATTCCTCATTTTAAATATGTAAACGTATTACCGATTGCTATAGTCCTCTTGTCCGTTCCATAATTACTGTCTGGATACTTACGTATGAACGCTCTCTCCCTTAAAGATTTCCTCCATTTTAGCTACCTTTTTCCTAGTTTTGCCATGGTGATTTTTCTCACAATCCATTATTTGGTCGACATAGATGTTCTTTCTCTTTATTCTCTCACGTGTTCGTACATCTGTCACACTACTTGTTTGGCATGTTCCCTCACATGAACTCGCTCTTTCCGGCAATCCTACGAAAAGTGTTCTGTTTTCCTGCTCCCCAACAGCTACTTTATTCAACCCCACAGCCAATTCTCTATTTTTTTCTGCTATTACCAACTACGTTCTTGTAAACAAAATTATTTACTCAAATTCTGAATGTCTTAGTTAATTGTTCTCTATTTACCGTTTACTTCACCGTTTACCCCGTTAAAACTTCCTATTTGTTTCAGAGATATATTGTTTTTTCTAGAAACACGTTTCCCCTACAGCTGTTCTTTTTCAATAGCTTAAGCCCTAGGTGTCCGTTGTGCGAAAAAATTAGTACACGGTCCTCGGGGTACCGTCGGATGCGCTCCCAAAATTTTGGGATCCCTACTCTCCTTCAAACTGGTAGTTTTATAACTCTTGCTTTCACGTATATAATTTTACAGTATCCCGAGGGAAGCGCGAGTAGCTTTCCAGCGTTTGGGCAGGTCTGTGCCAGAGACGTTAGTGATTCTGTTCTTACGTACTTTATATTGTTTTCTTTACACATATCCTAGTTTACACCTTGTTCTAGTAATAACAACATGGGCTATGTTCGTAAAATACGCAAACGTTTTCATTTGCATTAGTCACCCACTGTATTAATTTCCGTATTTTTTTGTGTAAGCAGCACGTTAAGCTCATTTCTATTGCGCTCTTAAATTTTTTTGCACATACCGGCTACTCGTTATCTTATTACGTCCGTTTAAAGTTGTTCAAATTCTCAACATGCATTGTTTACGTAACTTTGTGAAATAAATTTTATCGGCAGTAAATCGCCTCCAAATTTTGCACATATAGTTCCTAGTATTTACTCTTACTATTGCACTTCCAATATTATCACTGACACAATGTCTTCCTGCCGTTTCCATGCATTAAGTCTATTTAAAGTTGTAAAAGGAGAAATATGTGAACAATACCAGTAAAGGTCATTCGCGAATATTGGCCTATGCCCGGTTTCCTTCATCTCAAAAGAGCGACACGCTGCGGGAAAGAGCGAGCACTGGTATTCGTGATGCGACGAATACCATGCAACACATCCACATTATTCGCTGTTCGGCGAGTGGTTGCTCGGGATTCGCCGAATGACGAAGATGTGGAACAGCCTTTAGGTGATACCGAGACGTAGTTTCATTTAGTTCGGACAGATTCTTTCCTCATCTAGCGAAACCCACCCCCGCTTCGCTAGAGCAGCCCATCGTGTGCCGTACTCAATCCTGCTACCCACGGGCAACGGATCGGTCCGATGAAGGAAGGGGGGAGATGTCCCAAGAGGGTCATCGGCCGCTACTCGTGGGGAAACCCAGGCTGCTAGGGAAGCCTAGCTAACAACGAGCAGAGACCCTTGTTGGCTCCTCAACCACAAGGCCTCGACGAACCCTATGTAGAGTTCAAGCTGAGCACTTGATCTCTGACAAGGGGGGTGCACTGTGTTATACCATCTTGAGTGCACCGCTGCTGGGTTACACGTACCCTGCCCAGATCCTAGATACCCTGGGTAAATGGAAAGGATGTCCCGGACAGATGGAAGAGACAAACTAGTTGCGTCTCGAGCTGTTACCCGTCTCAGCTTGGGTTCCAGTAAGGTCTCTGGAACCTGAAACACGGGGAGGGTAGCCCCTGAGCGTAGCGTCTGAAGGGTGGACATACGTTCACCTGGATTAAGAAAGCATCCGTTCGGTGGACCACTGGACGAACGGACAAGCCCCACCACAACCGTACCCAATCTCTTTAAATAGAGCAAAGGATCGGATGCTGGGAACTTTCACGAAGTGGGAGAGACGTCCTTAATTGGTCATGATCGAGTTCTCGGGTGTCACTCAGCACTTGAAACCGAGTAGGCGAGGAGTACACCTCTAAAGCAGGAACGCCCTAATGTTACCTGTCGCCTACCGCCCCAACGTTACCTGTCGGTTCGACCCCTGGCCGACTGGGGTGCCTCTCGGGCGCCGTACCCGATCCCGCGAATGCGGGTAAAGGATCGGTCCGAGGGAGGAGGGGGGAGACGTTCCCCTAAGGGATGTCGGCCGTTACTCGTTGCTTGGCTGCTAGGTAAACCTGGCTAACGAGTAGAGTACCCCGTGCAGAGGGGGCCTCGACTAACCCTACGTGAAGGGGGGTGCACTGTGTTTAACCACCTTGAGTGTACTACTACTGGAACTCGTACCCTGCCCAGATCCTAGATACTCTGGGCAAATGGAAAGGAAGTTTCGGACAGATGGAAGAGACAAACTACTTGCGCCTCGAACTGCTACCCGTCACAATTTGGGATCCAGTGAGGCTTCTGGATTCCGACACACTGGGAGAGGGTACGCCCTCGAACATGGCTAAGTGTCTGAAGGGAAAGCACTTAATTGAGCCGACCCGGATTAAGTTAGCATCCGTTCGGTGGACCACTGGACGAACGGACAAGCCCCACCACCCCGTACCCAATCTCCTGAAATGNCCCAATCTCTTTAAATAGAGCAATGGATCGGATGCTGGGGATTACACGAAGTGGTAGAGAACAAGACTTGTCTTTGCACTCCTGGCGCTCTCGAGTGTAACTCAGCACTTTAAACCGAGTAGACAGGGAAGGGGCATTGAGCCCTCAGAATAAGGATATTCTGACGCCCCTTTTAAATGGGATGGACTCTGTCGGGCAGTGGGTTCCCCACCCGTGGTACGGGAAGGAAGTTTAGGCTTCCGATCGGTGAGCAGGATTGCTGCTCGGCTACTACCTGTGCATTAAGTAGCAGGAACACGAAAGCTAGACGTGTTCCCGTCAACCAGTGCGCAGACCGGTAGGACACCTGTAACCCAAAATCTCAGCCTAAGTTTCAGGCGGGTAGGGTGATCGACTGAGTCGGCAGTCTCCGACACAAGACAGACCTGATGGGTGCTCTTGGAATCACACTGTGGTCCCAAGATGTCACCAGTAGACACACAGGTAAGTCCAAAATGTAAGGCAAAAGCGACCTACAAAATGTGTATGATCTTTATATAAAATAGTAGTGCGACCACCGTCTGGATATATAGTTCCGTTCCGTGAACTAAGGTGCCGGACTCGTGTTAACACGAAACATTATAGATCACAAGATTCTTTCCTCCCATATAGTTGGGACATATTTGGACGGTAACCCAGAAGTATAGTCCGGCGAAGTTACCGCGCTGAGTTCTAGGTATAGGCGACTGGTGGACCACTGGACATACCTCTAACCTCGGCTTTCGTACCCACCCTCAGACTGACAGCCTGGGCAACGGTTCGATCTCGACGCGAACCTAGTAAGTGGGGGAAGGCTGACAACCTTCCGAGTGTCACTGAGCACACAAAACTGAGCAGGCAGGTTGAGGCATTAGACCTCAGGTGTTCACACTTAACGCCCCTATTTAGTTTGGACTCTGCCGGGCAGTACGGCACCTGTGGGGTACGGAAAGGTGGTCTCGGTCTCCGATCGATGAGCAGAATTGCTGCTGTCTAACGTTAGCGCAGATAACTAGGCACCTTTCCACCCATCAAAGAGGATGCTGGGAGAGGCGGAGGGCTCACCTCCTTCGCCTCGGTGGTTGTGGGCACTCCCGCACCGCCAGGAGTAAACTCCTGGTCCGACCTCCTCCAATCAGCCAGCTGTGCAGGGGCGGTAGGGTTCTTTCAGTGGGTAGCAAAGGTTAATAGACTGGGGACTAAAGGGATACCGGCGAAATTTACGACCACAAAGTCGCGATAGGCTCTTCGAATCACACGTCAAAGGTTCTTTCATTTGGAGGGTCATTTGGGGTTTAAAGTGTTTCAGTGTGCTCTTGACATGGATCAACGAACAAACATCAAATTTAAATTTAAATTCAGAGAATTGTTTTCAGAAACGTGAAATGATTAAGAGTGTGTATGGCGATGATGTGAGGAATCGTTCGCGAGTGTTTGAGTGGTTCGCAAGGTTCGAGATGGGAGAGAATGAACGGAGGTTGACGAGAGGTCAGACCGTTCGCGCTCAAGTTGCAATGATGAAAATGTGTGAAAGTTCGTGCTTCCAAATCAAAGAAAAAACAATGCTGATACATAGAGCTTCTTTGTCAACATTCCGCAGTCACTGACATATCACAAAGAAGTTATAAAACGATCGCCTTATAAAACGAATGCAGCATGTCAGGCCAGAATTGTTGGTTAGTAACGAATTGTGGTTATTGCACGACAATGAAAGGGAGTTCTAGAGTCAATTATTGTAAGTGAGTTTTTGACGAAACGACAAGTTGCCGGCATTAAACACCCTGAGTATTCAACTGATCTGTCCCCCAGACTATTTTTTCTTTCCGAAAGTTAACTTGAAGTGGAAGATTCAGCGAAATACTTCAGTAGAGGCGATTGAAACGGCAGTAAAAACCAAATAAACAGTATCCCAGAAAAGGCGTTCCAGAGGACAATGATGGGTTTGAGGATTCTTGCTATCGAATTGGGCAGAGACTATGTAGAAGGCTGATAATAATTTGATTGTATTGTTTGTTCTCTACAGATTTTACTGATTAAGTTTTATTAGAAATAGCGCGATGCATGAAGTGCTCTATGACGTTTTAAGTCGATCTCCGGACTACAATAATTGAGGCAACAGAAAATAGTACTTACAGAAGGGTATTAGCATATAGAATTGAAAGATAAATACTTCAAGCCACGATGATTAAGACTTGGACAATCAAGTAGAGTTATAGCAGTATACATGTGTCGGTTTAAGGCCAGATTAGAGCTGATTAGATCTTACCACTGGAAGTTGCTGTTTGCGATTTGGCAAAACAAGTGCCGGTTTTAGCTAGGTCAGTTGTAGGTGGGGGATAAACGCTCGAGAAAGGGGTAGAATGCAACTAGGCGGAACAGATATGTAAGCAATTCCTGTAATTATGGAGACCGGAAGCGCGATTTTTCCGGTCTTATGTAATTTTTCAGACTCTAAAATATTTTAGAGTAAAGATAGCGTGTCGAAAAAATCGCAACATTTTGTAACACTCCACGGATCAAAAATGGGACAACTTTTTATGATAAACGCTTATCAACTCCTCTCTGTTCTCGAACCGACAACCATAATATCGGAACTCGGGATTGAACCCGGGAACTTTAGATATTCAGTCTAATGCTCTCCTAATAGAGCTATTTCGGTGATAAGAGACGACGAACCATTGTCCACGACCGCTGAAGAAAGACTACTGCATCATCACGGCGGCAGTGATACTAAGAATTAGTATCCCCTAGACCTCTGACGTCATTCTCCCACTCCAACATATAACGTAATTCACCCCCACCACACAGAACAAAGTGAAAGAGGGGGAAGTGCCCTAACTGGATGAGGATTTAAGGAAAATGAAAAAAATATTTTATATAAAATATTTTATTTACTTAATCTATTTTTTAATATTTCCATATATACATTTTGACATGTGATGTGACGAAGACTGAATTTAGAAACATTGTATAATTGTGCAGAAAGTCGGTCTTTGACACATCATATGCCAAAAATATATTCTGTAGTTGTCTACCTGCTGACGACATAATGAGCAAAAGGATTTGCTTGCCTTCATCGCCCACTTTTCTGAACATCTCCTGCAGAACATGTGTCTGAAGTGGGTGAGAAGTGGGTGATTGAATGGCTGTTGACAGATAAAGCACTGAAACATAAGGAGAAAAAGGTTCATCTTTCACGTTCGCTTACGTGAAAAGAAAAGTCATATTTTTTCAGTCTTGTGCATTATCGGGGAAGGTTTCAAGTAGGATGATTAAGCGTCCAGTCTCATGCATCATCGAATTAAGGTGGAAGGTTTTCAGTAGGAAGATCGAGCATCCAGAGTGCTTAACGTATGACGGTAACAGGTTCAGCTCGTATAGAATCTGTCTTAAATAATTCCAAGAGACATACATGTGCCTGTATTGCAATATCAGGGATGGCGTTTTAGTTGTTGTTGTGCAAATGTGAGATGACGTCTAACACAATCAATCATATCTGTTGCAAGCTGATATGGCATATCTACTCAAGAGGATAGCTGACTCATGACAATGCGCTAGTGTGCCCACGGTAAATTATTTACCTTATACCCTGAATGTCGTTTATCATCAAACGAGCGCTTCTGTTGCCCCAAATAATATGCGCTTTTGATCTTTACAATGTTGAATATCCATTTTCGTTTTATCGTGAAATAAACTGTCCGTTTAGTACTCAATACGATAGTGTTTGAAAGTTGACCGCTTAATATCTTTCGCTCTGCATGAGGTAAGGTGGGAGAGTATCTGAATAGCATACATTTTAGGACAGAGACCTTCAAATTCTTTTAGCATATCATCTCCGCATTCATCCTTGAAGAGATCCTATACTTTTTATTACATGGAATGATGTTAAATGAATTCAAAGATTCAAACGTTGACGTGTCGTAGTAGGAAGGATAAAGACTTACGACGTCATATACGTTGCATGACGTTGACAAGATATAGGAATCTGTGTCTAAATATAAGAGTTTCGTGTCAGGTATGCGCGGTTAGGGAAACTTATACAAGAAATAGATTATGTGATACTTAAAAGAGTTCGAAAATCGAAAATCCATGGTAAATAGGCTTGCTCATTATTATTGTCGTTTTACGCAACTTGATTGTCATGACATACCTTCGATCGGCCGACTGCAGAGAAACGCCGGTACCGTTTCCCACCCACGTATTGACGAGAGAGATGCGTCGATGTTGGCGTACATTTTTACAAGATTTTCCATTAATACTATACACCATCAATTTATAAAAATTCGTTTCTAAAGTCGATATGGCATTCTTTCGCGGTGATGAGTTCGAGGTAGGAAAGAAGCGAACGCGATTGACGAAAAGAGAGACTTTTATGAACGCGAACAAGCTGGTAACCCAAGTCTAACGTCTGTTGTAAATCGCGAATGTGAAAGACGTAGCGTCGTTTGTGAAGAAGTGTGGCCATGAGTTTTGGCTGTCGACTCACAGGATGAGAAGATATCTGCGTCTCAGGACAAAGCGACATCACTGATTGCACGTCGATGTTCAGGGATATCGAGATCCACCTCCAACACAAAACCTTCATCCTCAATCACCGCCTGCGCTACTCGAAGTAATGCAACGTCCGTATCCCATTGAAAGTCACCATGTGTTAAAGCTTGCGAAATAAATTGTCCGTACAGCTTATTACTGTCAATATACTGTAGATAACATTTGAGTTCATGTGTATAATACAGGTCATTCATAAAACGATTGTTTGCTTTTGCGTGTCTCGCACTGACGTGTACGAGACCTCCGCGAATCCCTCTTTCAAAGGACAAGAGCATGTCCTCATTGGTAAGCAGTTCCAACTGCACCCTCGTCATTATTAACATAGCATCCGACGACAGAGACGGTGAGATAATGTGTAGAATCGAGCATGTACACACGCATACACAAGTTGCGAAACGATTCAAAGATGTCAGTGAGGAGGAGCACATCTATTTTCAAGTACAAATCAACACAGTCAGAGAGTGTGCGAATACCGAACGCTTTCCAAACCAGTTGTGCATGCGCATAGTCGTCAACACTAATGTTTTCATCCGAGACACAACTAAAAAACGAACTCTTTGGAGGCAATGCAGTTTCTGCGAGTACAGTTTCCGTTTTAACATAGTCATAGTGAAATTCACCCTTCCTACATTCTAATGCAAAGATAGCATCAGGAAAAAGCGCTCGATCATGTAACAAAACTGCACGTGCCAAAGCATCGAATGAGCTAGACATAAATTTAAACGAGTCTAGAAAACAAAGTTCCACTTTTCCCACTCGCATGGAAATGTAAATTAAGCGTTCATTATTATGTGCTATAATACGAGTTTTTTATTAAATTTTGGATCTCATCCTAGAGCGCGAAGAAGAAAATAAGAATCGTATGATGCCGAATTATGCATGAGTATGGGAATATAAAGAGGAACTTTATAGTTCACATTACACTTACTATGCACAGCTCCTCTGTACATATCAACATTCTTGAAATGAATATCGTCCTCACTTCGTATGACAAGTAGAAGAGGACGGTCAACACTCGACGCGTAGTCTTTTGCAATATTTATTAATGCAGTTAACAATTGATTCGATACTTTATGTCCTCGAAAAGTATAGTAATTGCGTGTCGTATTATAAGCACACACAACATTGAACCCGACAGCAAAAGCACGATGATGTTGATATGCGTCTGAATAGGGTCAACAGGTAGTTGACATGTGTGAATATGTTTTGTAAAAGCTTCGAAATCACAATAGATAACGAGTGGCGTGCGTTGTTATCAACTATAGTTTGTAAATCGCATGATTGCATCTCTTCCTTTCGGTAAAATAACACGCGTCCCTGCGTCCGGGTGACATGTGGGTTTTGAATTTTTCATCACTTAGGCAATCACGCAAAAATAAATTGCACTTAAATAATGATGTTAATTTTTCGATAGTTGGAAACCAAGCAATCGACTCGTATTCTTATCCAAGAATAGTGACGATTATATAATATTGGATTAGTATGAAATTGTTTCACCGTTCGAGCGTAATAAATGGCTTGAACTAACCACTTGTTTTGCGTCGCCGACCATATCAAATGATGCACATGACATGAATAGCCTGGATTTTAGTTTTCAAATCGTTGTAAATCACAAACGGGAAGTGAATCTCTTTCAAATCCAATGTTTCCATGAGACTGTGAAACATGTCACGATAGTGTGACGGACAATTAGAATGTCGGATGCGAATACGGTTACGATGACAGTTTGCCGCTATCGACCAAATGAAACATTTTTCATAAATATTCTGCATATTCACGATTCCCTTTAGCGGATGATGAAAGGTTGGAGGCAAGTGTATATATCCCGATCGGACATGATTGCAATCAATGCAATGAAAAACAATGTGAAGAGTTACAATCGTCTTTACCCCTTACCGCTTCCCCTCTCACAAAAATCTTCAAAACGTGTATTTATTGGCTGAACGACATTTTGCTGATAGACCTGTTCACGTCGTCGTCTTGAAAACACGTTTGCCGGCGAGGAAAGGAAAAGTCTCGAAAATTGTTCGCGTTCTTCTGCATGCGGTTTTTCTATCATAAACTCGCACTCTGAACGAGCTGTAACTTTATAGGTATTATTAAAACGGTTCAACATGGAGAGAATAGATGTTTCACATTTCTTTAAAAATTCTGCCAGATCCTGAATATGACATTTTTTTATACACCCACGGATGATGCGATTATGAAAGGTAGAATGTCTGTCTGTCGACTGAAGTGTAGAAGAAGGTTCACGCCCATGCATACTACTCACTGCCTTCTGTCCGTCGTTGCTGGTGAGGGCGTTGAAAGTAGCTTCTGAAAAGAAAAAATGTAACAAATGAATTATGACAATTTTTTTGGAAAATGAAAATATTTTAAAATAATTATAGTTTTACAGACGATCCACCAAGGCTGTTATCTCCAACTCTTTCTCCGACATGTTAAAGAATCTTTGTGGTATTATATTGTATTTTGTCAAAGCTTCTATTTCTGAAAAGGAAAAATATCGGGGTTTATTATAAAAAAATGATATAAATTAATAAAGTTTGATCCACTCTCTTTATTAGTTGACTTAGAGCTATGCGAGAATTGAATATACGCATTTGTTCTAAAATGAAAAAAACATTTTTTTACACACAGTGATTGTATACCTATAAGACAAGAACAGAAATAAACACACATACCTTCAAATCTGCGCCACTCATTATTATTCCCCGTGGGAATAATGAACGCTGGCGGTGGAACCGGCGGCACTCCTTCAATCTCTATAGTAAACAACATGAAAATGTTTAATAATACGCTTTTAATAAATAGGATGAAATAGAAGAAAAACTAAGCTTTAAGCCTCTATTCATTTTCTCCTATATTAATTATATAAACAGTAGGTGCATCTAAAAGAAAAAATATAGAACATTTTGTCTTATGTCCGTTTGTATTGTGGTAAATTTGTATCAAAACTAAGATTAATACTCACTATGAAAATCATCTCCGGCTTCCACTTTTTCCTAAGGATTTTTCGTAGTCAATGAAGCTTCATGCCTCTTGTACGGTTGTAATATAGGACGGATACAGGATTCCGTAAGCCACAAGCGCGCGCACACAAGCACGCGCACACAAGCACGCATAACCTACCACATCTTTAAAATTACATTTTCTAACACGTGCGTGAAGTGACTACATTTCACATCATTAAAATTGTTTTCCATATTCTTATACATGTAATCACATGTTTAGATCAATGAAATTTATCCAGCAACATTGTGTAATATTTCCCCTCACATGAATTTATATATATATATATATATATATATATATATATATATATATATATATATATATATAAAAATATANTTATTTAATAAAATTAAAATAAATTTGTCATTACGGTCACCTGTACGGGTGCCATTGAGAGTTCTAGGTGATATTCCAATTGTCATTACCAATTAATAAATTGTTATAAACAATTGTAAATTGTTATATACAAATTTTCTAAACAGAGAAATTACTCAGTATGGTCCCTAGATCGGATACCATTGAAACTTCTGGGTAAACTTTGATTGTTATACACAATTAATTGATAATACTTGAATAAAAATGTGTCTCATAATTTGGAAGAAAAATATTTAATTACCAAAAGTTGTGGGAACTGAATTCTCGCTTCTACGGGAACGTTTTGCAATTAAAAACACAACAATATGGTGTTCAAACGACATGAAATGTTTTTATTATGTATTAGCGACTATTAATTTGATTTACATACACAAAGAAATGTTCATTAAGCACTGATTATTTACACATGAGTTACAAGATCACTAGACATTATGACGCCTACTGCGCAAAGAAAGTTCTCCGTTAAATTGTGAAATGGTACTCGCCATTATTTCTGCCACTGAACGTAGATGGTCATTGACCTTACAATGTTTACGCACATATACCATACTTGACACTGGGCCTAATTACCTCTTGTTACAATTTATTTGGCCTTATTAAAAATAAAACACATATTACACTCTTATGAGTTTGCTGATGTTTTCCTTGATGTTGACCAAATTTACAGTGCTTCTTACTTTTATGTTTAAGATACCACTTCGATGCTAGCTTCGTAACTGTTCGACCGTTTTGATTTTTCCACCGCACTGTCGTCGGCTGGTTCCACTCTCGCGAATTGTCTCAGGATCGCACTACGTTCCGCTAATCACTCTGCGTACTTTTTAAATGATTCGTTTCCTGCGACATTTAATTCTAACTTCGTGGTCACTTGTTTCTATACAAACAACATGCCTTCTGGCTGAAAATAAAGTGCACTCACGGTATTTGCTTCACAATAACGCTGCCTTGTCTCGGTTTACAATTGTACATAAATGATTCTAATGCGAAACATTTAATCCTGAATTGGCTGCTTTTCTACTCGCTGGAAACAACTAGTTACCTGGTCGCTGTGTCTACTGGTTACGAACTGGTTCTGAACATTGCCTTTCACTGCTTTTATTGATCACAACTCAAAATTTTGAAAATGCAATATTGTTAAGTCTGCTTTGCTGGTTACTGAATTTAGCCTTTCCTTCAATTCGAGTTCGCACAAGTTCGCTGGATATTGTTCCCAAGCCCAACCGGTCAGTCTCAAAATGTTAATGAAATTTCGATGCACTCACTGAACTATTCTTCAATATCCCGAACTAGACAACTTCCACAATTCGCACTTTATCTCGACTGTTATTGAAAGTTCACACTTGTAATATAAAACAAGTTGAAATATGGAATTCAAATAACTTTTGAAAAATGTAAACTTCTGAATTTCCACTCGCAGTTGACCGAAAATAACTGTATCAATTGATAATCAAGCACGGGCCTCGTCTCGTTCTCCTCATCTCATCCTCTCCTCGTCTTCGAATCCACTCTTTTTATCTGAAAAATTGGTCATGTGCCCGCCCCCCACTGAATATTTCTACTCTCCAATATCTATTTTTTCTGCTCTCCCCACTAGAAATTTTATTGGTTGTTTCTGAAACGTATTTTGTCGAAACGTCGTATTGGTCTTACACTCTTATTGCTCCGCCCCTTCTGCTCTCTGATTCGTTGCTTTTCTTTTTCGTTGTCTCTGAATTTTGCGTGTTTCCGAATTTTGTAGTTCCACCATTTTGTATTTGGGACAATAACCTACGTCGTAGTCTTTCGCGCAGCTGTACTGGCGGTTCCTGTCTTTGATCCTCTATTTTATTATTTTATTATGTTAGTGGTTGGCTCCCTTTTTCCCATGTGCTAGCCCTCTGAAACTTGCTTAAACTTGCTCCCGGGTCCCGTCGTTTTCACTGACCTGAATTTTATGGTTCTCTTTAGAAATCTTTTTCGCGGTAGTCTGGCGCGACCATCATTTGACCTTTGTTGAATTTTGCGTGACCCAAGACGAGCGATGTCCCAAGAGAGATCCTGCGACGCTCCTACTTCGGCCTGTCTCAAGATGTTTTATTGTTGTTCAGGGAAAATAATATTCCCTGATATCCGTTCCTTCCGCGGGCTGTCTTTTAGAATAAATTTTGACAAAGGTTCTTTTTCCGAAATGTTTCTGCGTGTTCCATCTTGTCTCCTCCATTTGGGTGGTACTCGGCGGCGTTTTTTTCTAGTTTTTAATAATAGTAACTTTTATGGTTCTTTTGTATTGTCGAGTTTCTAAAGGTCTTTTGTTGGTTTGCGGTAAATACTCCTTCCGCTCGCTGGCGTGTTTGAACATGTTTCTTACTTCATCCTTCGCTGGCTACGTCTTATGAACCTTATATTTTATTAATTTTTAAGAACGTGGCTAAATAAACACTTATTTAATCTACGGTCTCAACACACTCACACACACAATATATATATANCTATTCTTCTCTCTACGAACACATCAGTTTATTTCTTGCGTTTGCATTGGTACATCGTTTTAAGAACCGAAGGATTTTTTTGTGCTTGTGATTATTATTCTACATCATGGCGCAAGCTTACGTGTAAGTAAATGTCTCTTTTTTAAACAGTCTAAGTTAATATTTTACTTTTTCAAAACAGCGTTTTTTTGGTTGGTAGTTGTTCATCCGTGTTTAAATTTAAGTTTTTTTTATATTGCTTGTGTGTTTCTTGCCGTTTTAAAGTGAATATTTTACTTTCTCATAACAGCATATTTTTCTTAGTAGTTATTATTCCATGTTTTAATTTTTTTTATATATTACATATATTTTCTTTGCATTCGGTGTTGCTTGCAAGAAAGAAGGAATTCCATATCACTCGTATGGAAGAAGGAATTCCATATCACTCGCGGTATTTATCCGTGTTCCACTATACCTCATGTCAAACAGTGCGCACGCATATATGAAAGTAAAAAAATTTGTTATAAAGACATGAAGAAAAAGGAAATACAGGAAGTAGGAGACATAGTTGTAACTTCATCGTAAGATGATGATGTAGTCAAAGTTGTAATAAAAAAATTAAAAATCAAACAAAGCTACGGATTCAAAGATATAAGTAAAAATAACTATTTTTTATTTTTTAAAACGATTTATTGTATTAAAATAACTTTGTTTCCTTTAGGCCTGCTGAGACACAACTCAAAACGTTTAACACGCTAGAAGAAACATTGTATTTTTTGTTTTATATGTAATTATAAACAAGAAGTGATTAATTTTTTACAATCATTTTAGATGTAATGAAGATGATTTTGATATGAAGATAATGATTGCGTATTGGAACAAAGTTTTTTCTGGTCGCAACCGTCGTGCAGGAAACCATGAATTCGATTTTTTACAATTTTGTAAGTTGTAGGAAGTGCACCGCTTCGCGCAGACTACATAATAAAGAATGCTCAACAAAAATTATCATATTGTTTTACAGAAAAAAGAGCATGGCAATGATGAACGAGCTCCCGCTGGTGAAAGTCCGGGATTTGGAACCCGGAGCAACACATCAAGCAATAAGTGGCAAACTTGTAAAAACGATCGATATGGGACGAATGCTTTCTTGGTTGAGTCCTCGACAGCGAAATTTTTTCTGATATCCAAGTAAGTTTTTTGAAAAACCCTTCGAGTTATAATTTAAAAACATTAATTAGTTTGTTAAACTTTTATCTTTTCATTTTTAAATATGTGGAACTATTTCGTACCCAAAAATTAGTTGATGATTTTATATCCATGAAGCCTGTGATACGAGTTAGAGGAGGGCAGCAAATATGATATTTCTTTTCAAGAGGAATGAGAGAATAAAAATAGTTTAATACTATGTATACCATTATTGAAAAAATAAGTATTATTCAGTATTTATAGAATAAAATATTGTACCAGTATGTATGTTGTTTGAGAAATAAAAAATCTATATTTTATAAAATATCTTTTTTATTCTCCTGTTCCCTCTTTTTTCGGGGTACATCCTGGATACTCAAAAAAGAACAATAAAATTAGATTGTTAAATATTGTTTTTAATATTACATTATTTGTGTTTGCTCAGTGTCATCGTAATAAATATTAATTGTCCTGTGCCTTAAGCGACCATTCCATGTTAAGAGTTTGATTATCTAATGTAGGAAATTTATTTATATTTATGTAGAGGAATGAGATTTTTGAGATAACTGGAAGGGGTTTTATAGAAGTACTGCAGAATACGATGACATTGTATCTCATATTTTATAGTCTTGGTGCCCCAAATCAAATGTTGTTATTTAATATACACACGAATTCTTTATTGTTACTTGTCTTCAACACACGAAAACTGTCTAGTCTGCTAGCGACATTTGTATGTCAATGAACCCGCCGCCATTTTGTGCTGCGCGGTGGGTGTGGTCGGCCGCCATTATGTGCTTGCCTCCTCTGTCGACACTTGAAGGCGGGCGCCCCTCTTGTCGCTGAAGGCAACATGGGAGGGCCATCCAGTGCGCACGCTTTCGCCTTATCTCCAGAGGCGTGGTCTGGGGCGACCGGTAAACCTGCAGCCATCTTTCGCCTTATCTCCAGAAGTGTGGTTGCGTCGACAGCGGTGGTCTGATACTCTCAGACAAGCAATGGCGTCTGTAACATGGTTCTAAGAGGGGAAGGAAGAATAAAATAATGTATCATTGTGAAATTTTTATCCTCCAGAGTATTTTGGAAATAAGATAGGATACTTAAAAAAACAATATATGAGATTGTTATATATATTAAAAATTACATCATTTTTAAGTTTTCTCAGTGTCTGGTTGAATACATAGTCTGAAGAATAGCGAGTTTTACACCTTGCATAAACCATTCCACTTGCATACGCAATCTTTCCACAGTTCTTTTGTGACGGTGAAGATATACATCTTATTCGTCTTCTTTTGATTTTTCCGGGTTTATTTTTTTCGCAAAGATTGCACATATTATTTTAATAAATAAATAAATTTATTGTCAAAAAACAGTACAAACTGCGTATGACCACGTGGAGGAAAAAAAACTAATTTACTCTCCGGAAGCAAGCAAGGGACCATCCCACCAATTCCGATCAAGGGCCCTAAGGCAGAGGCGGATTCAAAAAATTCAGCAAAAATTCCTAGATAAGATAAAAAGTTAGCTGCGAGTTATAATACTAATAGAATGTCAATATGTTTGTAATTTTAAGCAAAAAATTACATGTAAGTTATTATCGAACTATAGATTATTCTGAGTATAGTGCTTAAAAATTGAAATAACACTAAATTCACGATTTATTGTTACAATAGACCCGCCCCTAGACAAAGCCTAGAGAACCTGTATGATAAATCCGCCTCTACCCGAAGGAAAACCGGAGAAAAACCCGGGCCAGGATGGGGCTACAGAATTTATGTACACAAACGTGCCAATGTTGAGTACACATAAAACTAAATTAATATGAGCCATAAGACAACACAATCATGCAAGAAAATAGTTTTTGAAATTGTTATAAGTTGTTTAAAAAGTACTACAGCAATGGCGTGATAAAGCACAAGACGAATTTAACTTTTGTTAAAATCAATAAATTCTTTTACAGTGTAGAAGCACTGGTGCAGGAGGTAGTTTTTAACCGCGGATTTGAAGATATTCAATTTCATAATATCTTTTATATTCTTGGGCAGGGAATTATATAGAACGATTCCCGAATGGTATGGTCCCTTTTGGCAAAGAGTGGTTGACACTCTAGGGCGATGAATATTACTACTATTGCGTGTATAGTGTTCGTGAACGAGACTGTTTCGTATAAAGCAAGGGTGGCACTTCAGTAATTCGGACTTAACAAACACGACTGTTTCATAAATATAAATGCAGGGAAGTGTTAATATATTTAATTCCTTGAATAAAGGTTTACAAGAGTTTCGGGGGTGAGATTTACAAATTATCCGAACTATCCTCTTCTGAATTCTGAAAGTTTGAATACTCTGACCGGAATTACCCCAGAAGGTAATGCCGTAACGTAAATGGGAGTAAACGTTTGCAAAATATACGCAACGGGAAATACGTGGACTAACTGCGTTAACTAAGATTCGGAATGCGTAACACAATTTGCTTAATTGGGAATTAAGATTGTCAATGTGACAATTCCATTTGAGGTTGTCTTGAATATGGAGACCTAAGAATTTTGTATTTGTAACAGTTTTTAATTGTGTTCCGTTTAAAGAAAGAGAAACCTGGGGTAAAGATTTTGTGATACTATTGTGAAATGACATAGACACTGTTTTGTCAGTGTTTACAATGAGACGATTTGCATGGAACCAAGTCGAAAGGTTAGACAAAACTTTTTGAGCATTGGCGTGTTTACATAGTAAATTAGTGTCATCAGCAAAAAGAACCATTTTGCAATCTGATGTGGATGATGACATGTCGTTCACATACAATAAAAAGAGTATAGGGCCGAGAATTGATCCTTGGGGTACTCCGCAAGTAAGTGGCTTTGTTTCTGAAAGACAACGCTCAAGTATTTTATTTTTAGTATAGGATATTTCTACTTGTTGATATCTATCTTTTAAATAAGAAGTTAGCCATTGATGTGGAAGTCCACGAATGCCTAAAGAATGCAATTTGGTAAGGAGAATTCCGTGATCGATGACATCGAATGCTTTGGATAAGTCAAGAAAAACACCCTGAGGATTTTCTCCACTGTCTAGAGATGTGGTAACATCGTTTAAGAAGGAAAATATGGCGCTTGTAGTGGAAAAGGATTTCCTAAAACCGTGTTGATCGTCAGAGAGAATGTTATATTTTGATAAAAAATCTAGAAGACGCTTATAGAACAATTTTTCTAGGATTTTTGAGAAAGTGGGTAGTAGAGATATTGGTCGGTAATTTCCAATATTAAGTTTGTTTCCTTTCTTGTGTAAAGGTTTCACTTTAGCTCTCTTAAATATATTGGGAAACACCCCTTCCGATAAAGAACTATTAAAAATATTTACGAGTGGATTTAATATAGCGTGGGACGAAGATTTAACAATAAACTCAGGTATATCATCTATGCCTCGTGAAAATTTGTTTTTTAAGGAGCTGATGATTCCCATGACTTCACTGGCGTTAGTTTCGGAAGTGAACATAGAATTGGGTATGTGGGTGGTAATAATTGGAGGACATTGATTTGGATATATTGAGTTCGTTATTTTACCAACTTCTGAGAAGTGAGAATTAAACAAACTTGCGATGTCCTGAGGATTTGACACGATCTTGCCATCGTTTAGTAAAGAAACATTTTCTTCGCGATTTTCAGAAGTTGACGTGTAATTGTTAACAATATTCCACATGGCTTTCATCCGGTTGTTCGATTTTAGTATATGCCTGTCGTTTTCCATAACTTTAGCTGCATAGACTACTTTTCGGAGAATAGTCTTATATTTACGAAAATAATTATGGAATTCGGGTGGCTGGTTATAGCGTTTTGAAAGATAATATAAACGGCGTTTGTTTTTTGAAGAAATTCTTATCCCTAGGGTGATCCATCTATTGTATTTTTTTGTGTTAATTAACTTGCGTTTTATGGGAAAACTAGAGTTGTAATGTTTTAGGAATGTTGAGATAAATACATTGAATTTGTCGTCGGTGTTTTGGCAATTGTAAACATCTTTCCATGTTTCTTCACGCAAATAATTTACGAATATGGATTTATTTATGTCATTAAACTCTCTTGTAAATTTGTAAAGGATTTTAAGCGGTTTTAGTGTATTATTAATAGTCAATACTTGAGCAAGGTGATCACTGTATCCGGCGATAAACACTTCAGAGAGATACGAGATTCCATTGTTGACTATAATTTGATCTAGCAATGTTTGAGATGAGCCGGAGAGGCGAGTGGGGTCATTTATCGTAGTAATAAGGTTGAAGGAGTCGATAAGATTCTTGAATCGATTAACTGGTGAATGTGCAGAGTCGGATGTACTCAAGAAATCGATATTGAAATCACCACATATAACGATAGATTTAGTAGATTTATGTGCGATATGTTCTAAAACATTTTCGAAGTTCCGAAAAAATATGTCAAGATCTGATTGAGGAGGTCTATAAATACACAAAACAACAATACCGGTGTCGGTCAGTTCAACTGCAGAAATTTCGAACACACTATCTACGCAGAAGTTCTCGTAGCCTGTCAGTGGAGAAGATAAAATATCATTACGAACGTAGATACACGTACCTCCGTGGGGATTTTTGCCTTTAAAATTTTGCCGACAGTAAGAACTTGCTAAATAATAATTAGAAATAGCAGTATCGTTGATGTTGTTAGTTGAAAGCCAATGCTCTGTGAGGCATAGCAAATCGAATCGATTTTCGTGTACCAGAATTTCAATGTCTGTCAATTTGTTTGAAAGGGATTGGACATTATGATGAAATATAATTATTTTATTTTCGCAAAGAGTTTGTGACTCACGAGAAATGGAATCGACGTTAGATTGTGGAGAGGAATTTGAAATTGGTACAGCTTCTAGTTCCGGATGAAGCTCGCACACAGCACCTGAACGCGATTGTCACCTTCGAGTACCACATCGTACTCCTGAGCGCAAGTTGTAACGGTGTATGGGGGCGACAGGAGGAATAGATGTTGACGTGGGAGATGAGGAAGCAGTAGGTGAAAGAACGGGGACAGGAGAAGAAATGGGTGTGGAGATAGGAAGAGGAAATGGTGATGAGGTAGGAGCAGAGGGAGGTGGAGGAGATGAGGTAGAAGTAGAGGGAGGTGGAGGAGGAGATGAGGTACGTGCAGGAGGAGGTAATGGAGGAGGTGGATGATGTGAGGTCAGATGTGAAGCTAGGAGAGAACCGAAGTGCTGTTTCCCAGACGGTTTCAGGTGTAAACCGTGCTGGGTAAAGTCCTTGGCAGTCAGGTGTGGTTGCAAATCAAAAAATGTGATTTTTGTGTCTGCCAGGTGATGTTTTAGGGAGATGTTTGCCAGGTTAATTTCGTGGTTTATTTGTGGAACGTTGAAGCGTGGAGGCAGGCTAGAGAGCACTATGTTTGTGTGCAGGGAGGCCATTTTTAGTTTCTGTAGATGTTCAGACGCGTTAAAATGTCCACCCAAGTTGATATCGTTCTGCCCACCTATGATGATTACTGTGTCCCGCTCAGTGAGTTTTTTAGTGTAAGTGTCCAGTTCTCGAATAACTTCAGCCAAACGAGCGTTTGGCTTAAAGAAACCGGAGACTGAGAACTGGCTAGGAAGAAATCCACGCAATACGGAGGACATCTGACGACCGTGCGAATCAGCTAGTATGAGCACGTTTGATTTCTGCGTGGAAGTGTTGGTATCATCTCTGGATAGCACTACTTTACGTGGTTTTGGGCGGCTGTGCTTACCAGTGCGTGGTGTGCGAACAGGTCTGGGTACTGGACGGGAGGGGATGAAACGAGTAGGTAAGGGAGGAAACAGGGACATGTCATCTAACACACTAAACCTATTCTGAGTGAAGAGTTGGGGAGGTGCATGCGTCGTTGGTTTAACCGTGTGATAGCAGTTGGAAGGACGGCGAGAATTCCTAACTGTAGTCCAACCGCCGATCGTTTTCTTATTGATCTCTTCCAGCGCACTGATTCGTGTATCAATATAATGTACCAAGTTATTGTACGCCTTCTGAAGATCAGCTTTGAATGAGTTGAGGAATGCGATAGTGTCCATTGTTGTGAGAAAGTTAGCAACTTCACGACAAAAGCAAATGAGAATACACGAAAACTGACAACTAACACTGAATGAAGGATGCTAGTATAATAATATATTTATTACTACGGAAGTTACAAATGAGATAATAAATAAATTAAATATACAAACAAACCGACGACAAAAATGATTGAAATAATTATTTAGGGCGACCACTGGAGATTAATTAATTCGACAATAACTTCCGTATATTGTATTAAAATGCAAATGAATACGAAAGAATCAAGAATATCGAATTGTAAAATGATGTAATAATTCTATGAAATTATGACGACGAAAACTTGGGTTCACCAATGAGGCAGGGTTCAATCAGGAAATAAACAAACCGACAAATGACAGAAATAATTTAGGATGACAACTGCAGGTAAATTAATTCGACAATAACTAAGACAATATTTTGTTAAATTGTAATGAATAACTACAAAAAGATCACGAAACAAATGGTAAAATATTGGAATAATTGTATTTACGACGACGAAACTTGAGCAGTGCAACAATAGAGTACGTTATTTTTAATTTAATAATGATGTAAAAGTATATGCACCAGACAATCTAAATACAGCAAAATAATTAATTTTAATGCACCAAGAAGTTAAATTTATGATTCCGTTTGTACTTACGTAAACCTTATCACACCCTTGAATGAAGCACTTGAAAACAATATGAAATTATATATGGTCCGTTGGGTTTGAAAACCTTAGGAAATGTTTTTAGTGTTTTTTTACTTAACACTCACACAGAACAAAGAATGTTACACTACAATGAAAGTTAGACACTAAATGCAACAACTGAATCACAAAAAACTCGAAAAACTAAAATAATTAGAAAGATTAAACTGAAAAACAGAGAGAGATCATTCACAACCGCAGCTAACGCCAGGAGCAGGCTAGCCAATGTGACAAATGGAATTGTCACATTGACAATCTTAATTCCCAATTAAGCAATTTGTGTTACGCATTCCGAATCTTAGTTAACGCAGTTAGTCCACGTATTTCCCGTTGCGTTTATTTTGCAAACGTTTACTCCCATTTACGTTACGGCATTACCTTCTGGGGTAATTCCGGTCAGAGTATTCAAACTTTCAGAATTCAGAAGAGGATAGTTCGGATAATTTNTTCAAAACCCTTGTGAACCTTTATTCAAGGAATTGAATATCTTAACACTTCCCTGCATTTATATGTATGAAACAGTCGTGTTTGATAAAACCGAATTACTGAAGTGCCACCCTTGCTTTATACGAAACAGTCTCGTTCAGGAACACAATACTCGCAATATAATAAATATT
>NNCF01128986.1:196033-222586 GCA_002313205.1 Laupala kohalensis
TCTATTAGTATTATAACTCGCAGCTAACTTTTTATCTTATCTAGGAATTTTTGCTGAATTTTTTGAATCCGCCTCTGCCTTAGGGCCCTTGATCGGAATTGATGGGATGGTCCCTTGCTTGCTCCCGGAGAGTAAATTAGTTTTTTTTCCCTCCACGTGGTCATACGCAGTTTGTACTGTTTTTTGACAATAAATTTCTAAATTTATAACGATCACACTGTAGGAGGGAGTTGTGACTGAATCTTTATCTTCAATGGCGATGCGTATTTCATCATATTTATTGTACGATGTCGTGTACGATGTGTAAATATGCGTGTCACATGCTGTAATACGTAAACGTTTGCGAATATCTCTCGCATGATCAACGAGGATGATCATGTCGGGTATGTTCACGCTTCTCGTTCTTTTTCTCTTCGTCGACATGACTTGTGCTTGCGCATGTGCTTGCAATATGTGCTTGCGCAAAGCAGTGTGTTGTGAGCGGGGGAGTGCTCGCATTTTATACATTTTTCTCAGACTTGAGAAGACTGTACGTTACGAGCGTGTTTTCTCAAAATGGAATGAGCACACTTTTGTTATTTTCCTGTCGAATGGTGATGGCGCTCATATAGTTTGTGTTTAGACGATGAGCCACCGCGTCGTATGGTACTTCTTCAATGTTTGTTCCGGACAGTCGATTGATGTGAAATGGATGTAGAACGTGCGCCTTTCAGTTGCTGATGTATTCGCTTTCTATGATATTACAAGTGATATAAACATTGAGAAAGTCTGTTAATTAAACCTCTTCCTCAAATTGCAAATACTAGCGGTGGTAGCAGACCGAAAGAGTCAAAATATCATGCATCATCGTGGTGTACGGCGTATGCTACGAAATGCGTGACGGGTTCCGAACTTCCATCAGATTAATAATAGTCGATTCTCGTTTTCTCTTCTTAGATAGTGCGACACGCATAGTGCCCACACGTTTAATTTAGGGAATCCGCAATGCACGTGCATGACGTATCACTTTTTCGTGGATCATGCTATGCTGCGGAATGTCATTTAGTTGTTTGACATGTCCTTGTCCTCCTCTTTCGTCGCATCCCCTTACCACCGCGAGAAAGAGGTTTTCGACCGTCTTTCGTCCTCCATTGCTTTTGTCTATTCAACCCTTTACCTTGTTTTTGCCTTTAAGAATTTGAGCAATATTTACAGCGTTCGCAATGGTCGGAACACCTCCGGCAAGAGAACCCAATGTGTTTAAGCCGGCGAAGAAGGAATTAGAGGTACGAATCCACCTCGCTTTGCTAGTGGGAGGTCTCTCTTTTTCTTTTTGCGATGTCTTTGCTTTGCCATGGTGCTCTGCAACAGTCAATACAAAACTAAACAGGAAAAGCGTGTAGGCATACTATTAATATTGAATCAATGGAAGTTTAGGGACATCCTGTATCTTCTCATATTTTCGATACCAATCAACGTGTTCTATTTCCAGAAACAATGGAAAATACTTTCTATGATTTCTATGTTTCGAATCATAGTCAACCTGGGGAAGTTTATTATTGTATTTGAACACAATACCATCGTTTGCTGATTTCATACAATCGATTTTTTACGATATTTGATAAATCTATTGTTTGTATCAAATTTCCTTCTATAGTGTTCTGTTGCAACACGTGTATTCTATTCTTGGGATGACATTGCGTCACACGCCAATGTTTCGTATATGTTGCCTTGTAGGTGGAAAATCCGGGAGAGATTGCCCATCGTCTGGTAGTGTGTTCGGTCTATTCACGGAGCTGGTGATGATGAGAGACAATACACGATGATGTGTAGCGAACACACATGAAATGTTATCTATAATTTAGTTATTATCTCAGTCATCTTTTTCTTTGCGGACACAATGATTTCGACGATATGTTGTTTTAGCGTCTTCTCTCATCCACGATACGATGAACAAAGTGTCGTGTGGAAGAATCGGAATTGGATTCCGGTTCGTTGACATTGGTAATACGATGACTCGCACCATCGATGACACCCACGGCTGTTCGTTTCACAAGGGTAATTCCGATAAGGTCCTATCCACATAAGCCTTTATAGCACAATCGTTGTCATTTCCGGCACACACACACATGTGAGGCATTTAAATTTAAAATAACAATGTCCCCTTACACCACACACTTTCTCTCGTGTAGTGACCAAAGATATTCATGTCGATCGACTAAATGGCAAAAATGATGGAATCATTCTCTATTTATTTCGTTTTCGCGTCACATTCCATCTCAGTTGATTAACATGGATATTGTCTTGAGCAGTCTTCATCGCTCCCCATCCAGAATGTCACACAACTTTTAGATGGTGGTGATTCGGGCTCTAGACAACAACGTGAGAGTAGAAACGGTCCTCTCTTACCGAACAGCGTTCGTGCATTCGTGGTGGAACCGTCGGGTTGTGGGAAAACAATTGTCATTTCACTCTTGACGAGTGAAAACGATCTCAAGTTTCAACACATTTATCTCTACACAACAACACGTGATCAACCACATTATCATTTTCTAAATCATCTCACTATCGACATATTCGGTTTTGATGTGTTTTCCAATCGCGAGAAAGTAATACCTTCGTCAGAGGCTATCCCTTATAGGTCTTTGTGTTTGATGATATTGCGACAGAAGATCACGACTGTATCGAAACCTATTTTGCAGCAGGTGGACATAAACATCACGATGTTTTATACCTTGTCAGATCTATATAAAAATTCCGAAATAACTCATACGCGGTAAACGCGAACATGATCATTGCTTTTCGACAAGATAATAACAATCTGAACACTATTTACAAGGAGTATGTCGGCACAGATTTTTCCTCGTTTCATGCATTTCTATGCGTTCGAAGGTGTGGAAATCATATCCATACGCCTTTCTTGTGATCGACAAATAGCATAGTAGTATGCCACACGGTCGCCATCGCATCGGATTTGATTGCTATTTAATTCCAAAGATTATTTAACATAATGCAAAGGACTGTGCATAAACATAGCATCATGAAAAATAAGAGGATACACTATACTCATCGTAGAGCTGTGCGAAAGTGTGGACGTGGTGTGTTTGGTCGTGTTATCAACAACGTTATTGACACACTTCCCTTTGAAGCACATATTCCGGGTGGTTATCAATTTTGTGGACCGAGGACGAAATTGCAACAACGTTTAGCACGAGGAGATTCCGGCATCAACGACCTCGATAAGGCTTGAAGGGAACATGATATCGCCTTTTCTCCTATAAGGAAGGTGACGAGAGAAAGAAAGCCGAAGAGCTGCTCGTATCATGTGCGTGGTCACATGTCACATCCAAAAATGCAAGTGTAGCGGAGATACATAATAAATACCCCACAGAAGATGTGCAAACGGGCAATGTGAATTATAAATATAAACTATATGTATTAACATTACTTAACATTCAACAATTAGCATATTAGAACTTTCGACGACAAGAGAATGTTACGACAATGAAGTGCATTAATAAGAAGGTGACAAATTAATAAATAACACATATTCAACCAATCAAAGTGCAATAAAAACTAAGACAAGTGAGGGTAGATACTCAAGACGAAGGAGACTCACTTCTCTCTCTGATGCTACTAGAGACACACGCGAATTGTGCTCGCTCTTGCCGTGGACTTTAATACGAGCATGCAATGTCAAATGTCAAACTGATTACAAGTGTAACTGTCACGATTCTACTCTGTGAGATTTAAATATTTCTAAACTATATAAATTCAGTGTAATATCAAAAGCCAAATTTTTTAAGATATTCGTCAAGTTATCTGTGAAGTAGTGAACCTTCAGTGTGGTGGCCATCAAAGTCATCGAACGCTGCTTCCAGCAAAAGTAACAGTGAGTAGATCGGCCACGAGTCGAGACAACCATAGAAATTGATTGGAACTGTCTCGTAACTTTGTCCTTACGACAAGATTTCAATGTTCACTGACATTAGCAATTATCAAATCTTTGACGAGACCTTCATTAAATTAAATTCATATTCAGATGCAAACATACTCAACTAAGGTTGATATTATTGTATTGACATGTATTAAATCCATATTGGTATGTTTAACCATTCTATATTTTATCCTCTCTTATTTGTTCTAATGTCACTCTTTGTTTACATATTTTATTCTAACAACGTTCTATTTTTTAAATGTATTCAACACAAATCATGTTCTATTATGTGCTTATTCAACAGCTTATTTCTTATTGTGAAAGTATTAATCCTTGCTGACTTTACGTCAAACTAATTATTTATACAATAAACCATTGCTGTTTATTTCAAATTGGAATTCAAGTCTTTTATTATTAATCAATTTAATTAATGTTTTAAGTTAGACGTTAATGTTGGTTTATAAATTTGTTTTATTCTGGCTAGGTATAGATCATTCTGAAATTAATCCTTCTGATAACGTCAACTATTACTAGTTTCAACTGCATGCCATGCCGGGATAGAACACAAGCATAGGTGAACGCGTCGCTGCATTGGGGTAGTGTAATGAAACTAAAATCGAAATTAGGAGGGAATCTCAGGTATAATAAAACGCAGAGGAAAAGCATCAAATATGATTTGAAGAACATTATGAAAATGGAACACACTATACGCGGTAAAAAACAGAAAAAGAAAAGCGAAGAAAAAAATTTAAAAAATCCTCCAACCACAGTTTCCAATTCATCTGCATTAACATTGCGACGAGAAATTGAAAACATTCGTAAAAGTATACTTGGTAAAAAAAAACCATCCGCGACATGGAAGGGGATAGCAGCATATTGTTAGATATCTATGTGAAGGAATCTGTTATAAAAGCAATACATGGAAACAGAATACAGGAAGTAACTTTACCTACTCTTCCATCATCAACATGCAGCAAAGCTAAAACGCAAGATAGATATCTAACTATCTCTCCCATAGAAATGCGATGAGACCCCTTGTACACACCTAAACAATTGTTTAAAGAAGAAAACGCCGAATCGTCTTTCGATTAGGATGATGATAAAGACAGACGATGGTTTTGCAACTGGAATAACGAATTGATGAATGTCCATGCAGAACGATCAGATCAAAACTAAGGTTCACGTTTCGATAATGGAAATTTGTTTCTGGGGAATAGACGTATGAATCTCCATACGAACGGAACATTCACGGTGAATCACGAAACATATCATGCAACACCCGGTTTAACGCAACTCGTTTTATCGGCAACCGGATATGCGTGACGTGACGACAGAGGAAGAGGCTGCAAATGCACATCTCTTAAGGGAAACAGGTGCACATAAAAACATTATAAAGGTGAACCTAAGCAAACATCAGTATATATACATTAAAGAAGTGTTGAGACCCACAACTCGCGCCGTAACAAGTCGAAGAAAGATCGGGACTACGTTTTGTTACAACACCTTGTTATAAATACTGGCGTGATCCGAATATGCTCGTAGAACGTTGTCTGTTACATGTCTCTCAAGCAACGGGACACGGTGGGCATGGAGAAGAAATTGCGGAAATTGAAAATGAGCTTCGCGACGCCGGACTTATCCTATGATGATGCGATATGGTATTGCAAATGAACTTCACGCAACGGCGCGCAAACGCTTTTGTAGACGACATGTGACCACCAATGGATTGGATGATCTCTGGCAAGACCATTTAGTGGATATGCAAGAGTATGAATAGAGTAATAAAGGGATGCGTTACATCTTGACAGTGATCGATGTATGCTCGAAATACGCACGGGCCGAACCTTTGAAGAATATGACAGTGGAAGCTATCATGAAGGCATTTACACATATCCTCTCTTCAAAACGAAAACGGTAGTGAATTCTACAATAGCGTTTTTCAAAATGGTTGAAGGGAAAAATCATTCACCGTTACTCCACATATGCCACTATGAAAGCTTGTGTAGTGGAACGTTTTAATCGCACGCTCAAAGGGCGCATGTGGCGTCGCTTATCTGCCGAAGGATCGCACAGTTGGTTAAAGATGCGTTCTTCTTCCCCAGTATAATGCAACATCACATCGCACTACGGGAATGCGAACGAAAGATGTCCAGGATAATCGCCTCATGAAAACTGTCTATGCACGTGTTAAGTGTCGCGACACGCGTCGAAACAAGTTTCCTATGGGTGATTTCGTACGCATCAGCAAATACAGACACCACTTTAAAAAGGGTTATGAACCCTCGTGGACGACAGAATTGTTCGAAATTGTTAAGATCCATCTCTCGAATCCCGTAACATATTCACTCGAAGATGAACATGGAGACGCCATCGCCGGACAATTTAACCTGGAAGAACTTCAGTCAAATGGCTAAGTTTTGACTCAAAACATAATTCGAAGATTCATGAAAAAAAATTATGTGACATGTTAAGTTAAATAAACAACCTTTTTTCATCTTATCATTTATTTTCTATCAATACTAAACATTAGAAGAAATTAAAATATGTATATATTTCATACATTTTTGATTCAATTTTTAATTCAAAACAAATCATTTATTATTTTATCTATAACAATTCATACCACGCTTTACTCCGGGGATTTTCCATTTCTCTTCAAATCAGGTAACTTTCTCTTCAAATCAGGTAACTCATGAGGAGTATATTCCTTGTTAGAGAACCATAGGAATATTACCAACACATTTTTCGCTTAACAGCAGCTCTTTAAACCTCTTCGTCAACAATAACTCATAGAGTATACTTTTGTTCTACTATTCCTTTTAACGTTCCACACAATCTGTTAACTTAATTTTCAACCCATAATTTTCAGCATCTTTGATGTTCACTTTCCCATCCACATGGGGTCTTAACCATTTAATTTTTAGTAGTCCTTTGACATATATTACCTCATTATTAGCTATTGCATCCTTTAAAATCGTCGGCAACAATTCGTACTCCGCGTTACTAAGAGATTGCCATGCTACAAGATGATGGTAGTGTGTCAACCACGATGCTATCCTTGCATCGTTTTTATTCAGCTCCCGAACTTCGCATGGCGGATTAAACATATATGTTTTCATTTGCCTATTCGCAATAACCAATATAGATTATATACAAAGTCTCCATCTTTCATAAAACCCTGCATATTGTGGCAGAATTGAAATTTAGTTTAAAATAATAATAATAATAATATGAATTGACCTAAGTTCATTTGAAAATTAATGCGCCTCAACTAGCTCTTTCTCAGGGGTCCACGCGTAATTGGGATCGTATTGTTTATCTAAGGGAAAGAACCATACTGGTGTTCCACATACACGAAAACGCTTCGAGACAAATTAACTCATTAACTTTAATGAACATAAATCACATACAATAAAAAGACCCTCATGCTATTCCCCAAAAGAAAACACACATAACGTCTTGGCAACGTAAACATGAAACACACTGATATTACCGCCGAATTCGGTTTCTCTACAACAAATATGAATTTTCAACAAATTTGACTTCTTGAACAAACATTAAGATAATTTCTCAAGAAATAAAATAAACACTGAATTGACAATAACTATCGCTTCTTAAAAATGCTATTACATTTATGATGAATTTAAAAGATATAATTAGGCGGTGTTCTTTCTTGATAATTGGCCCCTCTTCACGAGTCATCAAGTCCAAAGTTCTGGGCCCCTCTTAACAATAAGATCCGCACTCGTCTTCTCGCAATAGCGCATGACTATATGTGTTGGATGCCACCAACAATCGTGAAAATACCTCATCCAGATGACCAATCAAGCACTGCAGTGCTGAGTGGAGGGTGCGTTGACCCCACAGGATGCCGGCCTGGCTCCGTTCTCAGAGCGACTCCTGGTTGGTGACGTCACTAGCGAAGGCTCGACCGGTGGTGACTTCCTCCCTCAAGCTACGCGGCCTGGGTGTCCTCAGGCGTAGCGCGGACCCGAACCATCATTGCCTGGTTTCAATTGCTGGCCTCGATATTTCGGATGAGCCTATCGAGTGAACATGTTCTCCGTGCGAATCACGTCGTCTCGGATCTAGAATCTGCCGCCGGAAACGCTAGCCAAAACCTAAGGACCTAGTTCCGGAAAATAGCAAACTCAGAAATCTCATCTGATATTATAAACTAAGCCGATAACTTTGAAAATAAATCTGAGTACTGGTTCTGCTCACGAAAAATCTACAAGTAATGTTCGGTGCTCACAAAAAATCAACAAGCCTCGTTTGAGACAAAATCTCTAGTGCCTCGAAACATCTCGAAGTTGTGAGCTGCGCGAAAAATCTTCGAAGTAGTGAACTGCGCGAAAACTCTCAAGTCTCCAAAGGATAATTTTTCATTCCTTACGTGGGTTTTCTCCCTCCCTACATTTCTTCTTCCACTTCCAAAGTCGTCAAATTTTGATTTCCACGAGATCGTGGCTTCCAATAACCTAACTATTCCCCCTCCCGTACCTCAGTTTTTATTGGAGATTTTGAGTATATTTCGTTACACGATCCGCCAATCCTTGGGTGTATATTCGAAATATCTTCAACCGCTGTTTTGAAACGTTTTTTTAAACAAGGCGCATCTTGCTCATTTCGTGCCGGCGCGACCCTTTAAATTCCCCTAGTTGTACGACCTTTCGGGTCTTCTACCCACACCACCGCTTGCCTGCGATTTCTATACACTAATAGAACCATTTTCCGACAGGTCCTAGCTTGTTGTGGCGTGAGTTACTGCACACTTACCAGATGTGGGTGTCTCTTTTGTCGGCGAACTGTGCGTTATTTTTACCGCCCGCAATCCTCAACAGTGACCTTTTAAATTTTGTGGAGTGAGGAGACCCTCCTCCCCTGCTCCGTCGCTGGTTCTTCGTATCTGAAATGTCCGAACAAGGCTGATTCCTATTGTTTAATTACTAAATTAATCAAATCTTACAATATAGATGATAGCATATAAAAAACAAACAAAAAACATGCACAAAGAAAACAATTTAAATAAAAATTCGCGCTAAGAACTTAATGGCCATCAAAGTTGAAATATTGTAGTTGTCGGCAAGCCATGTTGTAGACTGTTCTTGCAAGAAATAGTCGTCGTCTTCCTCACTTACACAGCACGAGAGCATTGTTAGTACAGCTTCCAGCATGCAGTGGATCATATAGGCTCCAATAGTGGATGTCGATATAAACAGGAGAAAACAGTGGTTTCGTTCATGATTCGCAAACATCCGTTCTGCGGTGATGCGGTTCCGCGTGCAGGAAGTCTCATTATTCGCAAACTTTTGCTCTGAGATAATGTGATTTTCCCTGGAGGAAATCATTACAAGCAGTAACATGCAGTGGTTTACCTGCAGCAACACTTTTTCTACTAAAGATCTGCAATGAAACGCTGCAAGCACAGTTCGGCTTTGAGCGCTGACTACTCTGCCTTTGGTGATACAGAGCTTTTGCCGCTACACAACAGCTTGCTCATGGCTGACCGAATCATTGCTGACTACTACAAAGTAAGACTTCTTACGCTGTTGGTCAACGACACGCTGAACCATTTGCCTTTTGTGATACTTACTATCCGGGCTGCACATCAAGTACCAACGGTGTTTGAGCGTTTGCCGTTACACATCCAACAGCATCAAGACATCAAACAGTCGACGACATTACAACATTGGCAACACACATAATGACGGATCCCCACCACTTGTTCGTGACATCCGCTTGTGTCGGAAAGAAGACATTGCAGAATAAAGAAAGGTAATTAATGCAGCGGATGTGGATCTTGACATTTGCTTTCATCATACCTTTGTATATATAGTTATGTCAGACGACATCCGTGCCGACAACAGATAAGTGTACCCACTCCATCCCCATTGCCTTGGAAAAGTCTTGCTTATATTGATTTGCTTATGTTGTACACATCACATGACAGATGATCAAGTGAAAAGAGTCGTAGCATTTTTGACGAACAAGAACGAAACACGGTATGACGAGTCGGGTTCGTTAATGGTTCTACCGTCAACTCTCTCTTGACTTCGACCGCATCTTATATGTGGAAGTGGGTGGACATATTCCTAGATTGTATTATTACCTGTACACTTGTCATCCTCTTTTGTCTATCGTGACATTCTGTCCTATTTGTTTAGAAGATAAATCAGACATATTCATCACGTCGTGTATTCACACCTTCTGTAAAACATACATTGAGAATTGGATGAAACAACGCGATGATTGTCCACTATGTCGTCATCCTTTATTCCAGCAGAAGACAAAGTATTAAAATTCACAATTATATCCTCTCAGGATGAAGATGATTTATTAGAACAAATGAATGTTATAGACCCTGTGATAGTTGACCAAACCAATTTTGTTTATAATATATTTTATCCATGTTTCACCAGTGAGCTACTCAATCTCATCTATGAAAAAGAAATGATTGATATTATAAAAAGATTGTCGACAAATGACCATCGAAACATGATTAGTATATGGATATTTTAAAAGAAAAATATATATGCCATCCGATCTCATTCAATTAATCGGTATGGTTATGGAATTAATAGAACACGTTCACGCAACTTTGTCCTCAAGACAAATGGACAAATGTTGCAGTCTTTTCTTTATGTCTCCACAAACGGTTAAAGTCCACTNTTGAGTGTTCCATATGTCTTCGCGAGCATGTGCAAGAAAGCGAAAATTCTGTGGACACACCTGCAAACCATGTCTCCAAAATTGGTTACAAAACCGGTCGACATGTCCGATATGTCGAAGCTATGTTAATGCGACGTTATTGATTCCAAGCGCACAACAAATCGATTTGTATAGATACAGACATTGACTGTATTTACATGTTTTACAGTTACACTTCCAAGAAATTTTAGGTTTCATAATCTAAGACTTCAAAACTGCATCATAAAAATTTTGAGAAGAAATATTATCGATGAAATTTGCAAGCCAGAAAGAACAAATGGAATCACAACTGTCCTCCAGCAGTATGCTAAACTTCGCGAGCAAATCTATGGATATGAAGCGAGTCCACTTTTTCTTTTCACAAAAAATCGATATTCTGTTTACTGTGCTCGCTAAGATCTCATCGATATTCTGTCTACTATCGTATGTGAAATTTACAATGCTGAACTTCGAGAAGATGAATATCGGAACGCATTTCTTCGCGCATATTGGCATAATACACAACTTACAACGGAAAATATCCATGTGCATAGGGATAATTTCTTCGATATGCAAACAATGCATACTATAAACAGAACAAGATACTATATGCGACGTCTTATTTTTTGGCGCCCTAAAGCCTTAAACATTACGGGAAGAAATAATTTTTATTGAGGCTATAAAATGAGAAGAATAGCTTCAGGCGTTGTATCATCAGGGCTTGCAGCATGTCAACACGGTGTGATAAATGTCCTTTGCTGGCATCTGATATCAAAGCATATGTGGACGAGCGAGTAAGCGAAATACAACAAATTATTAGCGATGAAGCTCAAGCAAGGGGTGTGGAAAATGATCTTCTTATAAGCAAAACAGAACTTCGTGAACGTTTGGACAAAGAAATTGAAACGAAAATGAAACGATATGTATCGTCTTTCGCGAAATAACGTGTAGATTGAGAAGATAATGAAAATGTTGTAAGTAAAGGTTATGTGGATGCGCTCGTGCAAACTATAATCGAGTGTGGAAGAGCGTTTTGACAATGTTGAAGATCTTGCGAGTCAACATTTTGTTCGCAATAAAAATGAAGGCAATGTGGACGCACTACATCACACGCTCATTGATGCTATCGATATTAGATTCAAAAACGAAAAACTCGTTGTACGACATGTTGAAGAACAAGAAGAACTCTGGAAGAAACATATGGATGAAGAGATTGTCATCGTTCGAGAGCTCAACTATGAAGAAAAGAAACAATTGGGAATACGATTGGAAGGATTGGAAAAGTTAGGACAAATTAGCATGATTCCCTATGTCTATGATAAACTGATGGTAACTCGAATTTTGCAAATCGCTTTCGCATAGAAAACTTGGGTGTTCCATTGAACGCCACGGATGCAGTGAACAAAGACTTTGTGAACTATGCAATTCAGCATTCATTGAAAGACTTGAAATCCGTTCGAGAAGAATATCAAGACAATAAATTGAAACGAATTGAAGGAGCAGTTCGCAAGATACGTGATATTGGATTAGTACTATCGCGCAGTAGAGGAGCCCTCTTCTACTGCAGAAGATCGCGACTCACTAAATTAGAAAATTCTATTAATCTTCAAGATGCTGTAATACTCAAATATGTTAAAGATCATTATGTAGCAAAAGGTAAAGTATAAAACATTTAACAATTTTATATCAACATATTGTATAAAAATGTGAAGAAAAAAGAATTAAATATTAAATTATTTTTTCAAAGAAGGAACTCAATCTGCATCGAACATTCAACTAATTAAAAAAATGTAATTAGTAAAGACATGTGAACCTACCTGTTTTTTCTTGCTGTCTCCAACGACTGTACGTACGAGAACAACCTACACACAAATATACTTCCACAGCTTCCTTTTAGAGTTAAGAGTGCTGTACTTCAAAAGCTTATTAAAAATTGGTGGCCTTTTTTCCACCTCTTCAACCTATTGCCTCATCCAATTCTCGTACCCTTCCCATCTGAGTTCTATACACTAAATGAAGTCACAGAATTCACTTCCCAAACAGTTTTGTCTGTCTGTTGTCTTGGTCGCCGGTGTGCGCACTTCCATTGCTCCCAATGGTAACCGAGCGTTAAGACAGCATTAAGACTTTTTTCAAATAATCCAAATTTGAACTATTGTTTCTCAAAAATATAGAAATTTCTATTGAATGATTCAAGAATATTATTTAAATCCCCACATGTTTATAGTTTTATTACACGAGGCATTTCAGGAAAAATTAAATGACTTAATATAAGCAAATTTTTCTAAGGAAAAATATCAACGGATAAACTGTGATGTACGTTTTGACACCATTTCCGGCAATTTGAGCTCCAAAAAGGGCGGCACGGCAGCGATGTGGTGAAACATGAAACATATCTGGTTACATATTCTCAAGGATGCTTTTAACATGTTAAAATGTGTAACATAAAATTATATTAACGTGTTACAGGGAAACTTTATATATTTATGTATTGTTTACGTAACAGTTTACTTTATTTATTAATGGTGTCATAAATTAAAGAAAAATGAGTTGATTTTATTCACTTTGTGCAATCTAAAGAGGCCACGAGATGTACGTGGTTGAAATAACCGAACATCCACAACAATGAGAGTTGTCAACAAGAATTCACGGCGAACTAAATGGGCGTCGTTACTCGTCGGATGAAGACTCCAATACGGCATGGCGTCAATAAAGGCTTTGAACGGGAGAAATTGGCGTAAAGCTGAATTTTTCCTCACAGATAGACCACAATTCCCAAGGATCATTTTCACAAAAGTCTCTTAGAATCCCCATGGAGCTAACCTCCCCAGCCCCCTTCAAAGTTGTAAAATGTGAACATTTACAGAAAATTCATTATCTTGGTTAGTAAAAATCGGCTCGAGTCCAAATATTTCTTGTTTTATTTATTATTACATAAACTACAATATTGGTTACATTCATATTTGCGATAAAATGAATAGTATTCCACCAATTATAGGAAATCTGTGGAAATAAAATTACTTATCACATTTTAGGTTTTTGGGAAATATGTTTAAAACGTGTTAATTATATGGAAAAAATGTAAAAGTTATAGCTCATGACTTTATGAATATATTGATATCAACTCTTATGTATTATGTGATGTACTTACGCCGGGGAGAGGGATGTAAGTAAGAAAATGTGGCATTCGTCGTGGCCCTCTAGACACCACACGAAGTCATAGTGCATGCGGGAACTGTAAATATGTGGTTTATTGTGATGCAAGTTTGTCCTTTGGTACAATTAGTCTTTGGACAAATTTAAGCTATCTGACCCGCAGCAAATTTAAGAAGGAAACTCGAAATGTTTGATTTGGTCAACCTTTTCAGGATGGTTTTCCAAAATTCACCTAATAATATTTTTCAAGCTACAGAGGAGATATTGGAGTAGTTTCAGCACGATTTTCGTACGACAAGAACGAATCGGAAGACATAATTACATTTGAACATGAACTTGAACACTTTTTGAAAAGTCTCGTGTCATTTTTCGTAAATTTGATTATATCACCCTCTATCGTGGAAAGGTCGATACTTGGTCACTAGAGAATCTGAAAATGTCAATATCAAAGACACCCGTCTAGTTGGCACCCTCACTTTCTCCAATGAAATCGGAAACATGCCTAAAATTACAAGCTAACTAGGAGCTAATTTTGAGCTGACAGTAAACATTTTAAGGTCTACAGGAAACGCTTCAAAATTAATTTTCAAAAGTGGAAGTGCCAACTATACGTACAGTTAGCACCCCACTTTCTCAAATTAAATCAGAAACGTGTATAATTTCGAGCTAATTAGGAGCTAATTTTGAGCTGGCATTAAAAATTTTCAGCTCCAACGGAAACCATTCAAATGGAATTTTTGTAAAGGTGGTGTGACCAGTTCGAAAGTCAGAGAAAATAGGTTTCATTGGAGAAAGACACCTTAGTGAAATTAAAATTGGGAGTTCGCAAAGAACATTTGGTGCCAAATAATGAACATTTAGGGGGAGAAGGGATCAACATAAATCTTGCCAGGCGCTTGTGAATGAAAGTCGCACAGTTGATTACGTATATTTCGTAATGTTATGTATTACGTAATGTTTGCCCATGAATTGTTCACGAACGGCTATCTGTGGAAAGATGTGACTTATATAGATATTTAGTTAAATTTACAGTCATTCTGAGGAAAGACGGCATGACCTAAACGAAACGCGGTTCACTGCTCTTTTGTCACGTTTGCGTTCCTTTGTATATCCAATTTTCGTTCAGTTCTGAACGATAGAAATTGTTTGATATTATTGAATGGCGTGAAATTAATCACGAATAAGATAACTAATTTTGTTGCCAAACATGTTATGTACTCGACTCATGTGTTGTCATGACTTGTCTAATATTAACCTTAAAGATTTCTATGAATTCAAATCTATATTTCTTACGGTATTACAACAGTGATCGTACAAATGTTCGTCAAATTTCTGAAATATATTCAATTACAGTAATACAATTGCACAATTTTATTGTTTGGGTCTTTATTTATTCCCTCAGATTTTCAAAACATATTTACCAATACGATTCATCATTGCTCCATTCTCCCCAAAAAATTTAATATCAAATAAAATTGCTCACGAAACACAACTAAGTGGTTCACTAAAAAGTTATGTCTCCTGTCTTAATTTTAATTAACTTGAATACAAATTTTATTTGTCTGTCACCACTAACTTTACGATATGATTTTTAAATGTCCAGGGGGCTCAGTTTCGACTGAGTGTGGGTTTGGAGAACCCACGGCCTCAAGATGAAGACTGGTAAGGCGCCATCAGTCCTCGGACGCCGTGAGCTTTGGGCATGCTTCAGCGACCACCATTGGCGCGATGGTTGAAAGTTGCGTGTTTCAAAGGGCGGAGATCTTGCCTTCATTGGCCGGGTCACTAGGAAGGATGAAACCTCTATAAAAAACCCTCAACCTCAAGGTGTGTTACTCGCCGATGAGGTGAATGCGTGTTGAGGATAAACACTCGCAAGCGGGCAATCTCTGGGTCAACTGCCGCACCTCAGTTGAATAAGGTTTAGTGGCGTGATGCGGGGGTTCCACGTCAGTAGGGGACTTGTGCCAGTTAGAACACAGATAAGAGCTGATAAGAGCTTATCACCGGAAGTTGCAATTTGCGGTCAGAACCAGAAGTACCAGTTTAAACATAGGTCAGTTCGAACACATCCAGTTGTATGGTTGGCGCGAAAAAATTCTGAAGTGCAGCCAGTTTAAACACACAGACCAGTGAGAGCAGCGTGAAGACACACACATAGGAAGTTGAGGGATGGCGTGCACCACGACGACTAAACAGGAGGAGCTAGGAAGAGTAGGCATAAAGAGATATTGACAGCAGGAGGAGTCTTGTGACATCAGAGAGGAGTGGTGGTGGGGGTGCAAATGCTATCTCACCCCGCATGAAAAACAAGATGTAAAAAAATAAAAATGTTTGTTTTTTCAGTTCATTCTACATAGGTTACAGGAAAATGTTTCTTTAGATAACGAAGTGTGACAACATCTTGATAATTTTGAGAATCAGCAACATTCATAATATGTGCATTCTGACACATAAATGCGTCGTCGTCTGCTTTATGGAGAGAACGCGTTAAACTTTGCTCACGTAATTTTCTATATTGTGAATGGAGTTAAGTCGCGAAACGTATGTTCAAAGTGTTGAAATTGTTCATTGATATGTTTTTTTGACAGCATCTGTTTTATCATGTGGTCTTCGTAGATGACGTAGCATTTTGTTTCCGAAAGAAAGATGTCCCCTCTTTGTGACTTGAATGTGATTCATGTTTTGGAGAACACCCTCTAAATATTCTTTAGTAATTGCATCATGTGCAAGGAGAGGAGTACCTACAGATTGTATTCTACTGTCTTTTGCATCAAACGTTCCAACGGATTGCGATAAGCACCGACCCTCGACATATACGACATGTTGTGCAATTCCTTCAATTCCATTAAAGCGAAGACTCAAATGAGCGAGTTCTTCATTGAGTTTCCTTAGAATTTCATTCTTATAGTCATCTGAAATATCGAGTAGAGTAGTATTATCGAGTAAGTCCTTTACTTTTATATCGATACTTTCAAAACCTTGATTAAAAGTATCAAGGAGCTCATGATGTAATGTGTTAATATGCTGTTCCACAGTCGACTTAAAGTGTCGTGTGGCAACATCTTCACTTTATTCTTTGTGAACTCTACGAAGCACATCGTATTCCAGGCCTTTTTTGGAACTCTGCAACACATCACGCAAAAAAGATTCGAGTGATTCCTTTAAAGCAGCTTCTCATTGAATCACATCATCTTTAGAGAAGAAAGTCTGGAAAAGAATAGCGAGTCGGATTTGTCTTTCTTGTGTCAAAAGCTGATATACTTCTTCAATACAATTGTCAATATAGTCTTTCAGAGATGTTGGCACTGGCACATGCCATGTTGCAACTGATAGTGTATGTAAGACGATGCGTTTTTCTAAACATACCATCAAGGTCATAAACCCCTTTCCCCACTGTTATCATTTGGTAAAAATAAAAAAAAGAGTCGAACCTCTACCAACAACATTGATGACTCATGATGGCTAACGTAAGCCTAGGCGTCCACCACATAAGTCACAACGTTCTACATATTTTTGTCTAGTAAACAAGAAGAAGACTGGAGTGAGGGAAAGTTGTAAAAAAGAAATAGTGAAAAAATTAATTTATCACATATTGTTTTAAAAAAAGAATACATGATTTATATTCTATAAATACATTTGAAACACCACTCAACGAAATCCTCCAAACGTGTTTAAAACTTAAATGCGCCAATAAACAAGGCGTTGTCTATACTTTTTCATTATACCATTATCATGCTTGAGAAGTAGTTATATGAGAACATCCCGATAAATAATATTATTTTCATATCCTCTATTCACGTAACTCCTATATTTGTTTAAAATAAAAAATTTGTCGTAATCCTCTTTATGTTCTGCATTGTTAATTTCACTTATAACATTAGAAAATATATCAATAAGTTTGACACTTGTAACATCTATGAAGTCCTGTTTTCGAAGTTTAGTATACTGTTTCAGGATTATTAGTATTTCATTCTCTCTTTTTGATTTTAATAATTTGTCTAATAATAGTATTTTTCAATAAAATGATTTTTGTTTGAACCATTCCGTTCATGTATCTATAGTACGCTGTAAGTTCTTGCATAGTGGGTTTGTATCCAGACATAAATACGTGGATAGAGGATGAGAGGATCGAAACATCATGTAGCATATGTGACGTATCGACAAAGATTAACGATGCATTCACTGTCCTTGGATACATTGGACATGTCCTGTGAATTTTTATCCACGTTGTAAAACAAGGTTTACAAAATTCATGTGCAGAGTATGTTAAAACTTTATCACTTAGTTTCACACGCTCACAAAGGTGTAAAAGCAAAATCCTACATATACAGGGAAACACATACCTTAATGCGTATGACCAACTCCGTCATGTAAATAACACAAGAGTTACATGAAGCCGAAAGATACGACGATGCGCCATGTTGTTTATACTGGTCGCTATGACGATCGTCAAACATTCAAGACATCATAAGCATAAGACGCCAGGGACTCTCTATAATTGTAAATACTGGAAGACTCCTTGATACACACGCGTGCCGCGTGAAACGAGGACGCCCCTCGTTTATCTCCTAAAATACTTAGAAATTATTAAGAATCTTCGAGAGAATCTCAATAGACGAGCCTCGCTCTAGTGTTACGTCGTGACGCTCGTCGCTTGTTAAAGTTTAGCTTATAGCGACAGACAGCGAGGAGATCAGAACGGTACGGCTACTGCTTGAGAACACATCGCCCGCCGATAACCTCAAAACAGGAACCCAACTCTGCGTGACTAAGTTCAAATCTGTGATTGGATTATTTTCCAACATACAAGCTCAGGAATAATTCAAAGTGGAATCTGTGACAGAATTTTTTCACACATCGAGTGCCGGACAAATTTTATCTCCAAGAATCAGTGACTGCTCCGAAATAATTGTAAGTTCGAACCTGTAACTGAATTATCTCGACCGCCAAGACGTCGGAATAATCGTGCGTTCAAGTGAGTGGATATTCAAACTTCGAAGAAGCGTCATCGCGAAACGCCCTCGCGCGGTCAACCGAAGAACCCGCTCCACGAGTCGAAGACACGACGCGCCATCCGACGGGGCCACGCCGAAACATCAACTAGCTACCAGCAGCGCCATCGCGCCAAGATGTCACACTCCATCAGCATCACCAGCGGTGCCATCTAGTGGCGAGGAAAATAACGTCTTTAACCTCGACAACCAACTTACCCACAGCTGTGAGTTGAACTAGGAAAGGCATTATTTACGAAGCTTTCAACGCCTGTCGTTTGTCGCCCTGGTGTTATTTATTGTTTACGGTTCAATCAACTTGTTTACATCGATCCGACATAATAAATCTTGTCTTATTCAACCTTTTGAGTATTTATATTGGTGAGGGAGAATCTTATTGTGAAGCAATCTCCGTACCGAGATTCGTGAAGCAATAAAAATCTTCTCCGACATAGGTAAATGGAACAACTCATTTTGAAAATCAATCAATATGTTTGTACATGAAGATAATGTTTCAATGTAGGACTACACATGAGATTAAGTAACACTCATACATTAATTGAGGAGTAAAAGAATCATTCATAAATGGTATGTGAGCACGTGGTATTCGAACAGTAGTTTCATTCATTTGATCTAACAATTCCTCTACAATCAAAGGCGATTGCACTGTGAAATTCAATACATTTATTGCACACTTCACTTGCACTAGTGGTTGACGATACATTGGACAATTCTGACGGTCTTTCATCTAAAGACTAATACATGGATTACATAATGTAAGATTGCACATTAAAGTGAATAGTTCAGTTGTTTCGTTTGTCTCTTCCAAACAAATCGGTCACGCTTCCACGACTTTAGCGTGAAGGGTGACATCCATGATGGAGGATGACTGATCTTGATTGCCCAATCATGTATAGACATTCGCGGGACGTGAGGTAGTTCCTGGAGTTCCCATCGAGGAAGATTCATGTTCATTTCTTGTAATAATGCTAGGAGTTCCCATCGAGGAGGACGAATGGAGTTCATTTCTTGCAATTTCTGAATCGTAGTGAACGCATACACTCTTCACTAAAGGTTGACGGGACAATGGGCAATCGTGACGGTATTCCATCCAAAGAGTAATACACGGATGACAGAACACATTCTTGCACAATGAAGTGAAGATATCAGTGTTCTTGTCTTTTTATTCCAAACAAAGTGGACACAGACATGGTTAACCAAATATGAACTTTAATCAAATATTCCATGAATACAACAGCGTCTTCACATACACTCCTCACTAGTGGTTGACGGCACAATGGACAATCGAGATGGTCTTCCATCCAAAAAGTAATACATGGATGACAGAACACATGCTTGCACAATGAAGTGAATAGTTCAACGTTCTTTTCTTCCAGACAAATTGGACTCACGATCATGATTGAATATCTTGTTCACCCATTCAGATTGTTTCAATAGATGATAAATATTAATGACGATAATGTGATGTCACATATAAATAAACAGTCTAAAATAATATACACCCACTTCCACATGTTAAATCAAGTGTGCGAAGAGAAGAATGCTTCCCAAGGTAATAAAACAATCTATGATAAAGTTCACCAATGTCCAAATAGTATATGCACCAGATGTAGAGTGTGTTGTTGCTGTCGTCGGTGGATCGACGGTTGTGTTTAAACGGTGGTTGTGTTTAAACGTGTTGTATAGTTCGTAATATTCGTATGCATTGCAAAATACATTGCAAGGCGTTGCACATACATACAAGGCAATGTGTAATACATCATTGAAGGTTCTTATTCTTCTCTCTCCAAGTGAAACATGCGACAGTCACGAATGAGTGGTAGCGGACCAATGTTGTGCGACCAATGTTGTAATGCCAATGACAATATTGCAGTTGTTGAATATCCGGATAGCGTTGGATGTGCTGTTGTAAACGATCATATACTGCTGGCACTTGATGAGCAGCCCAGGAAGTCAGAAAAGACAAAGGCAGATGAAGTAATGTCTCGTAATCGAAGAGAGCAAGATGTTTTTTTGAAAGTAGACAGCAATAGCGCGTTGCATCGATTCAGATGCAGCAGCAGACATCCTTCTTCTTCAGCTTCGAGAATGTTGTATGTGTGTCTAGATTAACTGTGCTTCCATCGTTTCAGTGCAGCTCTTAAATACAACATTGCCAGGATATGGACATACCAAATCATTAGGGCTAACACATTTCCAGGACACACGTGCAACCACATCATTAGGAAAAAACACAGTGTAATCACATTTCCAGGTTCTTTTACAATATAAAAAAACGAATTTCTCGAGCAATATTCAGTTTTGTACTGAACTTTCAAGCAGTAACATACCTAGTTTCATCATCAACATTAGCAATTTTTCAAGATGATTGCCACTTGGGATGCCGAAAAGTATGTAATGACATTTTTTTGTTGAATAGGATTGCACTACTCTATTTTTTAATTTTCTGTTTATTTTATTTTACAGTGCAATCGTGGACATGCAAGGCTTCATGATGGAAAAGCAGATTATATTTAAAAGTTTGACAATCTTATCAGACAGAAAAATGAAAACATATATTCGATGCACCATGTAGTATGCATGCGTTGTCCTCAACGGATGCTCGAACAGTCATGTGGCTCACCGAACATCATCATGGATTGATATGGTCATCTGATGGCCATGTCAATTATAATCGTTTGGGAGGCAATGATGAATTGTCTATGAATGATGAATTAAAGTGTAAAAAGATGATCTATGTAAAAGGAGTGCAAAAAATAAGTTGGCTTCTACCCTATATAGAGTATATGAAGGAGAAAACGATGATTGATTTAACAGCATACGAGTGTCGAAAGTTAGGTTACTGTGTTAAAGAACTCATGAACGAATGTATGAAGAGCAAACTTTTTGATATAGTTTGGAAAAAGTGTAACAAAATTGGAATTGAGTGAAAAAAACGTCTTAGCATTATATTTGTGGATGTCTGAAAATGAAAAAAATCAGCAGACAACGATGGTGAAGGACGAGGACAATTGGCGAGTTCACAAAAGAAGCACATGATATACACCACCACCATGTGAGGAATGGCGCATGCAAAAAAGAAGCATGTGGTATAAACCACCAGCATGGATGCCAATGCAACCGCGAGAAGGTAAAGCGACACCTCACTATTCGTATTAAAAAATTATATGCAAAGTTTAAAAAAATGTACGTTATATAATAAATACTATACTTTTATATGTTATTTTTTTAAATGTAAGTTCATTATAGAATAAATACTATACTTTTTTTAAAAATATGTATTATTTCCATCCCCATGTAGGAGAAAACAAAAAAAGAGTAGGATTTGTAAAAAAACGAGAACAAAGTTATTTCAACTTTATTTATTTTCATATAAAAAAATATTTTTTCTCCAAGTATTGTGTTCTGCATCATAACCCAACCATTTGACACAGCACATAGGACCCTTTCGACGCTTGACTTTTTCCACTAAAATGTATTTTGGGAATCGTGTCGGCTGAAGTTCTTCATGATAAAATATACTGGCAATAGCTTCTCCATGTCCATCTTCAAGGGAATATGTGACAGGATTTGTGAAATGAATCTTTACAATGGTGAAGAGTTCAGTTGTCCATGAGGGTTCATATTCTTTCTGAAAGTAATGTTTGTATTTACTTACGCGTACAAGATCTCCCACATGAAACTTATGGCGTCGTACATTGAGAAGCTTGACGTGTGGATAAACTCTTTTCATGAGATTATCCGTAGCATCTTTAGGTCGCATGCGTGTCGTGAGATGTATTGTCGCATTATACTCACGAAGAAGAGATAGCATCGTATACCAACAGTGGGATCCCTCAACAGAGAAACGACGCCACATACGCTCTTTGAGTGTACGATTAAAGCGTTCCACAACACAAGCTTTCAAATTTCGAATAGGTGGAGTAATGATGGATACGTTTTTCCTTCAACTATTTTTGGAAAACAGCATAGAAGAATTCACTTCCGTTGTCTGTCAGCAAGAAATTAGGTTTACGTTGCGAAGAGGTTTTGAGGATATGTGTAAAAGCATTCTTGATAGCCTCCCCTGTCAAAGGTTTAGCCCACGCATATTTTGAGTATACATCGATTACCGTCAAAATATAGCGCATCCCTTTATTTTGCGTTGCATAGTCTTGCATATTCAACAAATGAACCTGCCAGAGATCGTTTAATCCACTCGTGATCACGTGACGTCTACGTGCCGGAGCATGAAATTCTATCGCAATACCGTAACGCACACTGGAGTTGTTTTTCTTCGTCTTCTTTATGGTATGCTTGTTTTTTCCTCTCATTGTATAAGTCCTGCGTCACGGAGTTTGTTTTCTGTTGCAATAATTTCCCCACGATGTCGCGCAGCTTGAGAGGAGCGTAAAAGACGTAAACGTGTGACAAGTGTATTGGGATCACGCCAATAGGTGTAGCGTGATGATGTAACAAAACGAAGACCACTACCTTTCTTCTTTGATGCTAATGTCTTCGCACGAGTAACACGACTCGACAACACTGACATGGGGAGAGTGTTTGGTGTGAATACGGACTTGATGATTTCATACTTTTCAGATTTAGTAAAATACATACGCGATCCGGTATTGTATTTCTTTTAATGGGCACTCGTTTCCTCATAAAGATGTTTATAGTTTATCTTATTCGCTGCTGTCACATGATGTATATCGGGTGCTCGCGAAAAGATGAGTTGTAAGAGACCCGATGTCGGAGTATATGAATCCTCATCCACTCTGAATGTTACATCTTCATTAAGAATCATACGTGCATTTCTCAGATACGTCTCACTATTTACAATATAGGGATCGTAGGTTGTATCTCTTTTACCTTGTATCAGATTCCACCATGCGGCATAGAACGGCGAGTTGTAAGAAAGAAGAGGAGTCTTCTCTTGTTCTTCACCACCATCTTCTTCGTCTTTCTCATTTTCTACTTCCCTTTACAAGAAACGAACCATCATGGAAGATGGCTTTTGTACTGTCACGTTGGTTCCTGGCGCCTCTACCATGTCGCGTTGGTTCATAGCGCTACAACAATAATATACACTGTCGCGTTGGTCGTTGCTATGTATATATTTAGTGTTGTCTTTGTCCCAAAGTCGGGAGAGGATAGACCCCAGATGAATAATTAAGAGTGCTCGCATGGCAATAGTTAGAGTAGTTCTCCATTCAGGTTTTGGCGTTTGGTTAAATAAACATTGATACATATAAACTATAACAAAGGTTTAATAATTGAATCTGTACATAAGCTCGAAGAGAGCTTATAATTGAAAAGTTATAATGAGCAAGTGATTACATAGTTATGTTAAATGCCCTTATCGGAGCGAGAGATCAATATATTGCATTAACATGTTCTAAAGACTCGTAAGGACGTCAAGGTCCATTTAGAATGTTCCATATGCTTCCCATTATCGTCAATACAGACCGTCATAAAAACTGTTGTCGGCTGCACCCCGTGAAGCCGCGCAGGGTCACTTCTTGCGTCTCGTCGCCGACATACCCAGTCTCGGGCACGTCACATCGTCTCCAGCGAGTTCCCCATAGCAGAAGAAGGCGAGAAGGCCAGGGCAAGGGCAAGGGCCCTCGGATGGGTGGTCACCAGTTTCAGTAACCGTGAGGGGTGTGCGGGGGAATTGGTTTGTAACTTCCCGAAAACGCCCTGGTAGGAGTGGGGGGTTCCATGTGGATATTTGAATGTATTGAGGAGCTCTTCATGGTAGGAGAAGTCATTGGGAGGGGAGTCGTTGCACACGGCTCTACGCTAATTTGTGAAGATGGTAAGGCGTTGTCGTATGCATTTAAATGCAATTAGGAAGAAAGAGGGAGGAATGTCACATGGAGGGGGTGACAGAGTGCACTGGTGTGACGAGTCATACGATCGTGTCACTTGACCACAGAGAAAAATAGGTTCTCTGGAAACCCCACCACAGAGACGGGACAAACAGGAAAAGTTCGTATCTCGCAGCTGACGCCACGGAGATCCGGCTGAAGAGTCACGATTAAAATGACACTAACTATTTAAACTATCGATTTAAAGATCCGCCCTGGAAATATATTATAAAATTCTTGCGTAGTGTCAGCTTTGAGTAATATTATAAACCTTTGCATAATGTCAGCCCCGTGACAGTATTTTATAGGTGTGGAGGAGGAACAGGAAGAAAACGTACACTTGTCAACTGAATCACCATCACGTTCTTCTTTTCTTTCCATCGGTTTTTTGACAGGGTCTTTTTTTACATAAATATTCAACATTCTACTACAATCCGAATCCATCGTCTGGAGTGAATTCATTTTCAAACGAATGATATCACGCACACGTGCAATGTCCTCTTGTAAGCGAGAGGATGGGGAATTGGAGATGAGGACAGATGTATATTTTTTTGTTTTGAGATTGTTTTTCTTCTCTTTTTCTGCTTGATTTTGTCATCGAGTTTTGCGTGACTGGTTTGTTTATTTCGAATCAAGGCTTTTAATGTAGCAGCAGGAACCAGATTCTCTCCACGTTTCTTCTTCTTTTTTACAATTACTTTCTTTTGTTTCCCTCCTAATTTTGCTTTCGCTTGCATGATAGCGGTGACATCTAATGCTGCAACGCGTTCCCCGAGACTTGCGTCGTTTGCCTTGACACGTTTCCATGCCCGTCACGCAAGCCTCTCATCTGCCTTTCTCCGTTCTACGCCACCCTTGTTATGATGATGGGCGATATCATGAACGCGACATGTACGATGGAAAGCGTTGACACCTCGATCACCTCGCGCTAAACGTTGCATCAATCGCGTTCCCGGTCCACAAAATTGATAGCCTGGAATATGGAGTTCAAAGGGAAGTACATTGATACCACGATTGATGAATCCACCGAGCACACCACGCCCACTCTTGCGTACTGCTCGACGCATGGAAAGCGTCGTTCCAAATCTCTTAACACAGCTCATTGTGTCACAACACTGTCATGGTGAATCACCGCATCATGCTTTATATAGACGTGAAATAAGAAAGCTATCGAATTCCCTACGATAGCGCCTGTCTTGCATGTTTCGTGTTTTATTAACGAAGAGAAATGTGTAGGGTTGACACCAAACCTCAGAGCACATGTTTAAAATCACGAAACGAGGAAACGTCTTTGCCGACATGCTCTCTGTAAATGAAATCGAGACTGTTATCGTCTTGTCGAAAAGCAATGATCAGGTGGCATTATCACGAATAAGTTGTTTTGGGATTTTCGTGTACGTTTGACACAAGTACAGTACATCGTTGTCTCTTTGGCTACCCGCAGCAAAGTAGTCTTTAATACGGTCCTGTTGCTGTGTCGCGATATCATCACACACGAGGACACTTTGGGGGATGGTTTGCGCTGGTGGAATCACCTCGATGCTGGGAAAACACATCTAATCCACATAGTTCATATCTGACCTGTTTTAGATAATGATACAAGGGTTGATCACATGTCGTGGTGTACAGATAAATATGACGAAATTTGAGACCGTTTCGCGATGTTAAGAGTGATAGAAGTACATTTGTTTTTCCGCACCCGGATGGACCGACAAGGAGAGAACGTACATTGTCAGGTAAAAGAAAACCGTTTCGACTCTCTTTATTTCCCTCCATCTCCAAGAGTTGTAAACATGGAAAGATGTTTACAATTGCCTAAACACCGACGACAAATTCAATGTATTTATCTCAATATTCCTGAAACATTACAACTCTAGTTTTCCCATAAAACGCAAGTTAATTAACACAAAGAAATACAATAGAT
>NNCF01128986.1:223267-233948 GCA_002313205.1 Laupala kohalensis
AAAAATAAAATACTTGAGCGTTGTCTTTCAGAAACAAAGCCACTTACATGCGGAGTACCCCAAGGTTCAATTTTTGGCCCTATACTCGTTTTATTGTATGTGAACGATATGTCATCCTCCTCATCAGATTGCAAAATGGTTCTTTTTGCTGATGACAGTAATTTACTATGTAAACACGCCAATGCTCAAAAAGTTATGTCTAACCTTTCGACTTGGTTCCATGCAAATCGTCTCATTGTAAACACTGACAAAACAGTGTCTATGTCATTTCACAATAGTATCACAAAATCTTTACCCCAGGTTTCTCTTTCTTTAAACGGAACACAATTAAAAACTGTTACAAATACAAAATTCTTAGGTCTCCATATTCAAGACAACCTCAAATGGAATTGTCACATTGACAATCTTAATTCCCAATTAAGCAAATTGTGTTACGCATTCCGAATCTTAGTTAACGCAGTTAGTCCACGTATTTCCCGTTGCGTATATTTTGCAAACGTTTACTCCCATTTACGTTACGGCATTACCTTCTGGGGTAATTCCGGTCAGAGTATTCAAACTTTCAGAATTCAGAAGAGGATAGTTCGGATAATTTGTAAATCTCACCCCCGAAACTCTTGTAAACCTTTATTCAAGGAATTAAATATCTTAACACTTCCCTGCATTTATATTTATGAAACGGTCGTGTTTGTTAAGACCGAATTACTGAAGCACCACCCTTGCTTTATACGAAACAGTCTCGTTCACGAACACTATACACGCAATAGTAGTAATATTCATCGCCCTAGAGTGTCAACCACTCTTTGCCAAAAGGGACCATACCATTCGGGAATCGTTCTATATAATTCCCTGCCCAAGAATATAAAAGATATTATGAAATTGAATATCTTCAAATCCGCGGTTAAAAACTACCTCCTGCACCAGTGCTTCTACACTGTAAAAGAATTTATTGATTTTAACAAAAGTTAAATTCGTCTTGTGCTTTATCACGCCATTGCTGTAGTACTTTTTAAACAACTTATAACAATTTCAAAAACTATTTTCTTGCATGATTGTGTTGTCTTATGGCTCATATTAATTTAGTTTTATGTGTACTCAACATTGGCACGTTTGTGTACATAAATTCTGTAGCCCCATCCTGGCCCGGGTTTTTCTCCGGTTTTCCTTCGGGTAGAGGCGGATTTATCATACAGGTTCTCTAGGCTTTGTCTAGGGGCGGGTCTATTGTAACAATAAATCGTGAATTTAGTGTTATTTCAATTTTTAAGCACTATACTCAGAATAATCTATAGTTCGATAATAACTTACATGTAATTTTTTGCTTAAAATTACAAACATATTGACATTCTATTAGTATTATAACTCGCAGCTAACTTTTTATCTTATCTAGGAATTTTTGCTGAAATTTTTGAATCCGCCTCTGCCTTAGGGCCCTTGATCGGAATTGATGGGATGGTCCCTTGCTTGCTTCCGGAGAGTAAATTAGTTTTTTTTCCCTCCACGTGGTCATACGCAGTTTGTACTGTTTTTTGACAATAAAATGTATTTATAAAATTTATTTACTTAAATTGTATTTACGCTACAAGATGGTAAGTTTTGTCATACTTCAACAGTCTGTTAATGATGCGACCGTTCTTGCATAATTCCATTTATTTATCTCAAAAATCTTAACAGGTATTAACTTTAACCCTCTGTACCGGTGTCAATTTGCAATGCAAGATTATCCAGAAACTGGCATTTGAATCTTCAAATCTTAATTCAAAAATTATTTTAAATAATATGACTTCAAATTAATTGTAGCAAATTTTACATACAAAATTTGGCATGCTTTTCTTATTAACAAATAGAATAAAATTATTTATTTCAGGGTACGACTTTGTATAGGAGCATTGAATATAAGCTTTTTTAAAGATAGGTAAAAAGGTTTTTGTACAAATGGCACCAGAGATATATATTATTTTATAAATCATTGCACCATTGTATATTAAAACTAACACTACCTAATAAATCAAAGTATATGATCCAAGCGATTTTAATATTTATGCAAATTTTCTCAAATACTTCGAGGCGTAATGAGAAGGCTTCGCGCAGTTCCTCGACCTGCTGCTATACCAGCGCTAGATAATGAGTACCACGATTAATGTTTGGGAGTTCAATCTTGGATGTTGAGGAATGGATCCACGCCTGCGCCATAGGGCGCTCATCGTTGATTGTCTCAAGGTTGAATTGATCACAAGGCCTCCTGAAACAATTTAGAGTGCCATGTCCGCCGGCAACCCGCGACTTAGGCACTCATTAGGGATAGGAGTAAAAAGAAAGAGGGGTAGAAGTATAGATGGTTTATGAGAGTATGAAGTGTTAAGAAGGAGAAGGAGAAAAAAAAACTTGGGGTCAAAAGTGTGATAGGACAGTTGAAGAATATCAGAAGGGTATCTGCGAACAGCTGCAGGATTAACCCTGCGCCTGAGATGACGGTATAAAATTTTGAAATGGTTGTCAGGGGAGGGGTCGTGGAATGCCTTACGGAGGTTTTTCTTAGATTGATTGAAGATAATCCGCAGGAACCGATTCTCGATGACGTGAAGTCGATGATGGTTTTTCCGAGAAGTGGTGGCCCAGGTTTCGCAGGCGTAGAGCGCAAGACTGCGAACACACGCTTTATAAATGCAGAACTTCACCTGGAGCCGGATCCTGCGATTTCGGAAGATAGGGGAAAGACGAGCGAGCGCGCTGTTCATTTTGGAAGAGATATTTTGGCTTGTTCTTGCCAGCGAAGTTTCCTGTCCATCGTAATCCCAAGGTACTTGACACTTGTGGACCAGTCCACAGTGGTGTCCTTGACCTTGAGCGACGGCAGGTTTTGAAAAGGTTGACTGGAAGGGCGGCCGAAAGTGAAAATAATTGCTTGGCACTTGGAGGGGTTCAAGGTGAGCCCATTGGAGGTGCTCCAAGTTTCCAAGCGGGAAGAAACAGATTGAAGGTTGGAAATAGCCAGTGTAAGAGGGAGCGCGCGCGCCGCATACGCGATGTCGTCCGCGTAGAGAAATTCGGAAACATGCCGAGGAATGTCAGGAAGGTCATGAAGAAACAGAGAGAAAAGAGTGGGTGCCCAGACACTACCTTGGGGAACCCCAGCGCAGATGGGGCGGACAGTGGAGAGGGAACGATTGTAGCGAACCTGAAAAGTTCGCCCGGATAAGTAACTGCGCAAAAGGTGATGGAAAACGGGAGGGACTAGGGAGTGTGTTTTGTGCAGGAGTAAGTCATGATGGACAGTGTCGAAGGCGAAAGAGAAATCATAAAATATTGCCGGAATTGCAACTCTCCGAGAAAGGATGGGGGCTAATTCGTGAGCCAGACGCAACGTCTGCAGAGCTGCAGACTTGTTGCGCCGGAAACCGAATTGGGTAGGACGTATGGCTTGAGTGGATTCAAGGACAGGGGTGAGTTTGGTGAGGACGAGGCGCTCGAAGAGTTTGCCAAGAAGAGATAGAAGGCTGATGGGACGATAGTTATTAGGGTCCCGAAGATTTTTCCCTGGTTTAGGGATAAGAATTAAGGTGGCATGTTTCCATGGAAGAGGAAAGTAACCAGCGAGAGACAAGAGTTGAAAATATTCGTGAGAAGAAAGATAGCGTTGTGAGGAAGATGGCGAAGATAAACACCACGGAGCTTGTCGGAGCCACCCACCTTCTTGATGTTAATTCTCTTCAGTGCGTCCTTCACTTCCCAGACACCCAAGGTCCACTCATCGTCAGGGGTGATAGGAGAGAACTGGGGTAGAAGAGTGGTCAGTGAAGAAAGGTGGGGTGCAATAATAGGAGGAGAGAAACGGGACTCAAGGATATCTCCGAAGATCTCAACTTTCCTGGCGGGGTCGTAGGTGGGATTTCGCGAACCAGGAATAAGGAGAGGGGTGATGGCAGTGGAGGGGTTGCGGAGGGTCTTCTGGATCTTCCACACGTCATCAGAGGAAGAAACGTTGGCCCGGGCAAGATAGTTTTGCCATTGTTGGGCATGGAAGTCACGAAGTCGGTCTTGAAGTATCCGTCGCATGTGACGGAAGTGGGCCTTGTCAGAAGTATCTCTGGTGCGGTAGAATCGCCGTTGTGCACGACGACGTTCACGCACCAGAGCAAGAATGTCTGAGGGAGTGTCAGGGTGCGTAGAAGTTTTTGAAGTAAAGGAGCTGCATTGTCGAAAACTAGTCAGTATATGGTTTGTGGCGTGAGAAATGGCCCGGTCAATTTCGTCCGGTGAATTCAGTGGTAGGTGGGAATCCACCTTCCGGCTAAGCCGGGAGGTGAACCCTCTCCAGTCCGTCTTGATATCTGGGGCAGGTTTAAAGTCGTGAAGGAAGGGACCAAGGTATGAGGAGAAAACGATTGGAAGATGGTCCGATGTCAGTTCGAAACGGGGATGAGGAGTGGTGATTTGGATGGTCGAGGAGTGAAGGACAATGTCTAGGATGTCGTGGGGGACTTGTCTGATTAAGTGGGTAGGTCCAGAGGGAGGAGAGATGATGATATTGGGGTGTTGGTCAAGATAAAGTGCCAGGGCATTACCGCCGGTGTTACTGACGTTGCAGCACCAGTCGGTGTGCTTGCAGTTGAGATCACCAGCGATAACGATGCAGTCACCCAGGCCTCGGAGAGAGTCAAGATCCGCACTGTCGAGAGATTGGTTAGGCCTCCGATATGCAGACACCAGAATGATTGGGCCCCTTGGAGTGCCAAATTCCAAGACCGTGGCTTCAAGGGAGGTTAATTGAGGGGTTGGAAGACGAGTGTGTGGAATAGATTTCCGAATAGCGATGGCTGTACCGCCGCGGCGTTGGCGTTTTGGATGGATGAGGGGTCTATCATCACGGTAAATGTGATAGCCCGGAATCGCGCTACGTTCTNAGGAAGAGAAAAAGAAAGTGACGGAGTGAGCCATGTCTCCTGAAGAAGAAGAAGAGCATGAATCGAAAAATCTGAAAGAAATTGCCGCATTTCAGAGGTCTTGGAAATGGTGATGCCTTGGCAATTCCACGACGCAAAGGAGGTTATTGAGTTGGGGGCCATTTAAAAAAGTTGTGACAGAACTTGGAAGGCAGCGAGTGCCTTGGGGAGGAATGGGCCGGGGGCGGAAAGAATGGGAAGGACCTGTTTTACCGCGTCTAGAATGGCGCGCAGGTCAAAACTTTTAAATAGATCAAGAAGTTGAGAGATTGTCTGAAAGTCAGACGGATTAAAGCCGCTAAAGAGAGATGCGGTAGATGGAGTTGAAGAGGAAGAGAGAAATTCGGGGGGGGGGGGTTGGCAAGAGCGGTTTCCCTTGCACAATGTCGGCAAAGGACGCCGTCATTGTCCGCGGAGCAGAGGCAGATGTAACCGTAGGGCGCACGGTGGCCTGTGCTCTCCGCGTTGCCATAGCAACGTCTCTCGTTTCCCGCGCTCGAGCGACTTGCTCAGCCCGTCTTCTTTTCAGTTCTAAGAAGGCCGGGCATCCCGACCAGGAAGCACAATGGTCACCTGCACAATTATTGCAGGTGAGCTTCGTTGGTCTCGGGGAGCACTGGGACAGGCCACGAGGACCCGCACACAGTGGGCAGACCACTTCACGCCCGCAATGGTTACGGGTATGACCCCACGCCTGACATCTCGTGCAGTGGGCAATCCACTCACGTCGATGGCATTCCTCGAATGTCACGCGGACGTTACCCAAGTAACGGATGTTTGAACGAACGATTAGCACGGAAGAATGTGCTATTTCAACCACTTACAAACCGAGGTGGATCCGCCCCTCGCCGTTCTTCTTTTGGAGCTCGCTGAGGTGAAAAACCTTCACCCCCTGGCTCTCGATGTCGGATCGTAGCGACTCGAGGTCTTCATTCGCTTGAAGGCCTCGAATCACTAGTCGGTGTCGACGTTCTTCCGTGACCCGATGAAAAAAGAAGGAAGTTTGGGATCCTATGCATGGAATGGCGGATGACACTCGTGTTTCACAAAGCACGTGTCCTCAGAAGTCTGAACTTCACCGTCTACCGAAGAGAATGCGTTACAGCACTATCTACCTCGTAAACATTATTTGTGCATTAGTGATGGGTCGGGAAATGGAGTGAGGGTTACGACACGCGCCACGGTGGAATTAAATTCATCGAGGTACGCGCATTCAAATTGAAACAATTATATTTGAAATTGACAGTATTTTGGACAAATAGAACAAGAGATTGACATTAATTTTTAAAAAATCATCCCACTATTTATTAAAACTAAGACCTGAAATTATAACAGTTCCTTCATGAAGATTCAAACTATATGATTCAGGTAATTTTAATGATATTTATGCAAAATTAACGACTTACCTCCACTTAATCGTGTTTGTATCTGCCCGATGAGGTACGAAACGTCATTGCTGGGGGGGGGGTGAAGTCAACTGAAACATATCTTGCGCGCGATAAAATTATAGTGGAATTCAAATTGATGCGCGCTTGAAAATTTTGCAATACTTCGCCTTGTCTTCATCCTAGAACTTGTTTTTAAATCTGGGATAGCTCGATGAAACAACAACAAAGAGCTCATCTACATATTTTTGACAAATGACGCTGAACTCCGGAAAAATGCGCAATCCGCACATTACTATTTTTTCGTGCAAATAAAACATTGAGTACTTTGGATATTTGATTCAAAAATACATGTATAAAATAATATATTGAAATTTTTATACATTGATCAGAAGGTATTCAATGCTGTATTGTAACAAATTAATTTATTTAAACATTTTCATAATTTAATTATTGTTGCAGTTGAACACTTGTTCGTTAAATGTGTCACTTGGAAAAATACTGCGTCACGAAGAAGAGAAGTCACGTATTGGAATCAGCAAACAGGAGAGGGTGTTTCCAAGTATCTAGGCAGTCTCGGAGAAGAAGGGGGAGTAAAGTGCTTGGTTGAGGATGAGAGGCCCTTTGTATACCCTTTGACACCAATATAGAAGAGATAAGAGACACGGTCACGAGAAAAAGCTGAGAGCCCAGACATCTCATGACCAGAGGGAGATGACGATTGGGGATGAAAAAAAATAATGTGGAATTACAAAGATTATTAACTGATGGAAGTAGATCACGTGAGACCTAGTAAGGTATTATCGTGTATTATTATTGGACAGAAAAATTATGACGTATGACGAAGGCCACCTTGTTGCTTCACATTGTAAAAGCAGTAGGGAACGATGCTACTTTAGGGAAAGCTTCGTGCAACGAAGAGATACTCTAGAATTCGAATTTTGCTATGTCAGATCATTCACGATTAACGTTAGAGCTATTGCTCTCGAACATTGAAGACTTCGATGTTCGACTTTGTCAGTTTCGATAGTCTGCCATTATGGTCACTGTTCAATGGATCACCAGTTGCCTAAATAACCTTTGGCTGATAGTATCGTTCGATCATTAATTGCAGTCAATAATATAATCAGTGCAGACCGTGATCCATAAAAATATAACGGAAACGATCGATTTATCGAACTTTGGGACCATAATCGATACGTGAGGATTCAAATCAACATGCGATCGATCATTTCGGTAATGAATGGAGACTGATGATTGGTTGACTCCAACGACGAAACCCACTCGAGTCCACGGCGCTATTGTACAAGTATGTCGACTTATGGACGCCTTCGCAACTTTTTGACCAATTACATTTCATGGCGGTTGGTAGGAGACTTGGACCGGTAAAGCACAGTAAAGGGTGGGGCACCGGTCAATGGGAGTATTGGGTATCAGGTGTCTGTACAAAAATGTGCCGGTTTAAACACAATGTTCTCCATAAGTGCCGGTTCAAGCACAGGCGAAAGGGGGTGGTAAGGGAAAAGGAAGGAGGAACGTCCAAAATACCTTTCTCAATTTAGATTCTACTGAATACTTTTTTTCCTGACAACAAAATTTGATTTCTCTATATTCCTTTGTGTTGTGAAACAATAGTTTTGTCAGTTTTATGTAGAAGGTAATGTTAGTTCCTTCATTTCATTGTAGGAGAGCAATGTATTTTTCAAATTAAGTATCTTAGAAGACATATAGTCAAATTCATATTTATTTAGTAGCAGGGGTCAGTAACTTTTTCACTCTCTTGGTTTCCATGGCTCATGTATCCCATGGGTGTTTTAAAATGTGTTTCATTTCACATGTAATCACTAAAAATCCATACCAATATATAACAACCAAAAAAGTTTAGGCCCTACAAGCCACATGTCATGGCTACATGTGTGACCCATGCGCTGTAGTTTGCTGATCCCTGATAGAGGAACATGTTGTAAAAGGAAAAGTTTCCTGTGCTTACAAACTTATTTGTGGGAGATTATGCTCTGATGGCTTCTGTAGCAGTAAAATCCATAGTTATCTTCATTGACGTAAGCAGGAATAATTTCTTGGGTGAATCAGTGAACTTGACAATGTTTTTAGGATTATTTTTATCCAAGTCCCTATCTAAATCAGTGGAAGTCCTATACTGTTGGATTTCTGTGAATCTCAAACTGAGGGACAAAAATTTTCAAAAATATAAGTGTGATGTGAAATATGATAAATAAAATCATGTAAATTATTAAGATATTTATCTACTTGTTTATTTTTGTAAAATTGATAATAATACTTTTGTGGATTTTCTTGTTTCCTTTATGGAAAAACTCGTATAAAAAAACAATTCTGGACTGTTTTTTATCCCCACACATTTTTTTTTTTTTTATATGAAGCAGAGAGTTATTGGAGAACCACCCTGTACTGTTGTACTGCTGAGTTGTCTGTTCACACTTCTTGTGACTAAGAACTGGAAGCACAATTGTAAAAAAATTATGAAATCTAATGACATTTCACCCATTAGTACATACAATGTTAGTGTTGAGACTGTTTTGTAGCAAGGACTAAATTTTAATAAAGCTATTTGCTGAATGCTTTGAAATATTTTCTTCAGTACTGTTCTTTCTACTTTAGATCCCCAAATGTTAGATTTTGATCATTGGTCTGTTCTTTACAACAATTCTGGAGTAGGCTCTGGCAACATACCCAACCCATTAGTTATGCTTATGGTTATCATCATCTTTTTCTCCTTAAATTAAATTGTATTTATTTACATCAAGAATATTATGTTTGTAAGGAAGTATATGGCATTGTCTTCCAGCTCGTAAATACAAAACTGCAGCATTATAAGTTGGTTCTATCAGCCATGAGTTTTAAATAAAATAAAAGTGACAATAAATAAAATAATTTTACAATTATTTACTTAAATTTTTTTTTTTGAATTTGTCACAGTAGAGTTGCTATTCTTACATTGGTTGTATAAGTATCAAAATAATGATTACTTATTTTTCATCATGTTGTCAATAAATATAAGTCTCAATCTTTCAAAATATCTATGTATTCACCTGTACAGTTCTCATGTTGACCAAGTGGAGATATCTTTTATCTCACATAAAAGTAATATTGTATACAACCTTTTTCTTTGGTAGGTTTTATTTAATGTAAAGTGTTGTAACTTGTGGCTGCTAAAGGATAAAGTTGTTAATGAATGATGCATGGTGGTTTTACTCATCCTTAGAAATGTGAGCATCCACGGCCAGTATTTTTATTCCTTATGAATGTAATGCCTGTATCTATATATACTTTTTACTATTGCTGCCAACAAACAGGGAAATGTGTCACTACAAATGAGACATAATTTCTCATTCTGTTGTTGAAATTTTGGTGTTGACATTGAATGTTTTACAGTATTGCAGCCATGGATATTGCTTTCACTCGTACGGAATGTAATATTTCAATGCATGAATGATTCATTTGCTCATTTCCCATAATTTCTCATTCCAGTCCATATAAAAAACATCCAGGTACTATGTTAATTTGACTTATATCACAGAAAATAGTGATTATCATTGGACAGCTTATTGCTGTCAGAAATGTGAAGTTAATTGTTTCAGTACAGTAAATGAAATTATTTATGCTATTAAAAGAAACTTGTCAAGAAAGTGTATGTGACATCAATATATAAGAAAGTACTTGCAAATTGATGTGAAAGTTTCAAAGACTCTTTTGAAGAATTTTTGCTAGGGTAGTGCAAATTATGATAATGTTGATGAAAGACAAGAGCGAAAAGAATAGGTTGGTTGTTTTACAGAAGATATATAGCTTTGCATGCATCATGACAACAAAATTTGCTTTCTGACGTGTTCACAAGAGATCTGCCGTGAGATCACAAGAGTATTTTGTGAAAAAACACGGCACACATTTTATTTTACAACACAGATCTATTTATATATAGAATCATAATATTTCATGGCAATTGAGCTACCAATTACTCTCACAGCTTGCAGTTCATATCAAGTATCTGTTGATGGAAATTTTGAAAATGAAACAACACTGCTGACTTCTGGCAAATAAATAGTTTTGTAGGGAATGAAAATAAGAACACATTTAAGTAACTTACATATTAGGAGAGGAGATGTTTTGACCTTTGTCTTCAACGAACCAGAAGAGAATAAAAAATTGTTATTTAAATTCAAACTCAAGGTCTGTTTATTTAAATTTAAACTCAAGGTCTACACATTCAGTTCCATTTGTTAAAAGTTGGAATTCAAAAACAACTTGTATTCCTGGACAACTTCACTCACGATTAGGTACCTTCAAATTAGTTAAAATTTGATCATAATTTGGATA
>NNCF01128986.1:234508-307642 GCA_002313205.1 Laupala kohalensis
TCTGAGTATAGTGTTTAAAAATCATAAGAATTGAAATAACACTAAATTCACGATGTATTGTTACAATAAACACGCCCCTAGACAAAGCCTAGAGAACCTGTATAAGAAATTCGCCTACCCGGAGGAAATACGGAGAAAAACCCGGGCCAGGATGAGGCTACAGAATTAATGTACACAACAGTGCCAAAGTTGAGTACACATAAAACTAAATTAATATGAGTCATAAGACAACACAATCATGCAAGAAAATAGTGTCGCAATGGGGGCCGTCTCGGTTGGATATTGAGGCGGTGTTTATTCCCATTGGTGGGTACGGTATAGTCAGGATTAGAGCTAGAAAGACTCTTTACTCGCTTGGCATTTGCCCTGTCATATGGTCTTAGTAGGAGGTTGAAATCATAACACATGCACAAAGGTTAAATGAATTTAATGACTTATTACGGCCCTAAGTGGGCGTAGAAACAATTGATTACATCGCTGTACTTGAGTACGGCGTTCGAACATAGCTTGCCGTAAGGGCTGCTTAGTGTCGGGATCCGACAGTGTTCCAATTCATACCATCGGAGAGTTCATTCGCCTCGGTGCGGTCCGCAGCAGTGGCCACGGTGACGGTTTTCTGCGTAGAGATGACTCAGGTAGTGGCGGCCCACAGGGTAGTGTGGCCGTCGTAGTCGAGCAATTGTGCAATGAGCAATTGAGCAATGAACAATCAGAGCGGGTGTGGCTTTGTCCACGGCTTAAGTAAGATCGCGGGGTGTTAAGGGGGTAAAGAATCCTTGAGCCAACACCCTGTTAAGGTGGGGACGGCGCGTGTCCGTAAGGGCCCAGCGTCGTGTTGAGATGGGGGGATGGGGTTTCTGGAGAGATGGAAAATTTGCACACGGTCCATCAAGTAACTCCAGAGGGGGAAGGGCGTTGTCCATAAGTTAATATGTGTTTATTACGAAAGTAGGAGGGAATGCCATATGGTGGGGGATNCGAAAGTAGGAGGGAATGCCATCTGGTGGGGGATTTACATGGGGTGACGGCCATGCATAGTCACGCGGCCCTGTGTCACTTTCCGGGGAATTACGCATCTATTCCGCATACAAAAACAGGAAGTGGTCCCTATCTCTCGCGACTGGGCACCGCGGCTGAAAGAGGGGCTCTGTTGGGAGCAAGTAACCCGAATGCCACTATCAGTCCTCATAATTGGCGAGATATTAAATAAATGATAAAATTCGGGAGACTCCCACACGTGGCGAGAGGCCCTCTGAGGGAGGCAGCATGTCGCTTTGTGACAATAGTTTTTTTAAAAAATTGATATAAGTTATTTAAAAAGCACTACAGCAATGGCGTGATAAAGTACAAGACGGATTTAACTTTTATTAAAATCAATAAATTCTTTTACATTGTAGAAGCGCTGGTGCTGGATGTAGTTTTACATCGCGGATTTGAAGATATTCAATTTCACAATATCTTTTATATTCTTGGGCAGGGAATTATATAGAACGGTTCCCGAATGATATGGTCCTTTTTGGCAAAGAGTGGTTGACACTCGAGGGTGATGAATATTTTTCCTATTGCGAGTATTGTGTTCGTGAACGAGACTGTTTCGTATGAAGCAAGGGTGGCACTTCAGTAATTCGGTCGTAACAAACACGACCGTTTCATAAGTATAAATGCAGGGAAGTGTTAAGATATTTAATTCCTTGAATAAAGGTTCACAAGGGTTTTGAGGGTGAGATTTACAAATTATCCGAACTATCCTCTGCTGACTTCTGAAAGTTTGAATGCTCTGTTCTGAATTGTCCCAGAAGGTAATGCTGCAACGTAAATGGGAGTAAATGTTTGCAAAATATACGCAACGGGAAATACGTGGACTAACTACGTTAACTAAGTTTCGGAATGCGTAACACAATTTGCTTAATAGGGAATTATGATCGTCAACGTGACAATTCCATTTGAGGTTGTCTTGAATATGGAGACCTAAGAACAGCAACAGGTAGCAACCGCAGCCACCGCTTAAAAGGTATGATATATACAGTAGACTGGTCGCAGTATGTGGCTTCATTGTCACACGGTAGGGGACGAAGAATTAGCCATGAGCTTCTTTCTAAGTAATGTTGGGATATATATTTGAGAGTTGCTTAATAAGCTGTTTTCAGAAGAAGTCGTATTATAACTGCCGTTTAAAGAAATCAAGATGAAATTGGCGGAGTATTTTGGATGGGCAAAGTATATAGTGGCACCGCGTTTCAATTTTAGTTCGTGTAGGAAAGAGGGACGGACGCACGCGGAATTGAAGGAATATGCAATTCCCTTATTTTAAACCAAGAAAACTATTCATATACTTGAGTTTTACTAAGAGCATGTTCTTTGTACTCTGTTTGCATCATCACAAGTTTCCGCTGAGTTTCCTAGTAAAAAACAAAATTTCACATCCGTATGTTCGTGAGAATTAACAATTTTTCCGTGTCACAAGTGCTCTACAGAGACGAACAAAGAACTGCCGCAAAACCACCTGCGTTGTCGGGTGACGCCACTTGGCAGACTGGTTCAGGACAAGTCCTACAATAGTTCCCTAGTCGCGCACTTGGTGCTACAAGTACCCAATGATCAGCATTACGATCCCCGTTACTTTGTACCCCCTTTGGGTTCCCCTTGTATGTTTTGCCATTCGGAGGCTCCATAAATTAAATTCATTTTTTTGTGGGGTTCTACGGCTCGTCGACATCTAGGTCATTAGAGACCTAAAAACTTGTACAGGTAGGGAAAATGCAGTTACGCACTAGGAAGAGCCAACATGACTATCACCGCGTGTGGGATTCGCCGAACTCAACCATACCCTCCAAAAACCTTCCTGAATTACAACTCATATATCTCAAAACATTACAAAAATAAAATAGAAAAAAAGAGGAAAATGAAAGATACCCCAGCGTCGGGATCGAAAAGAAGAAGTGACCCAGGAAGGTCGGGAAAGATAAAGGAAGGAGTCTAGCTCAAGTGGAAGTAATGCCAGATTCAGCTCGGGGCCCCATGTTTGCCAAACACGTACTTACTAGATGTAAGTCCCTTGGGGGAATTAAATTCCATTCAAAAGCATCATGTTACTATAGACCTTTGAATCTAAGTTGATAGTTGGTCCTATTAACTTCCTGATGCCAGATCTATTGTCTGTTCTGGTTTTGTGAATCTGGCGCAAATAGAAGCCTATTATTTGCTTGCGCTCATCATGGAGCAATGTTAACAGCAACACCAAAATATTAGTTTTTTTAAATATATTAAAATTTTTAAAAGAGCATTAGTAGTGTATGAAAGGAATTTCAATAAACGTAAGGAACCATGAGAGCATGATTTTTATTGGGGTTTTACAGCTCGCCGACATCGAGGTCATTGGAGTCCGAAAATTCTGTTACACACTAGGGAAAGCCAACATGACTCCGGCCGAACAACCCGACATTACCCACTAAAATCCTCCTGAATTACAATATATGTAAACATAAAGATAGGAAAATATAGAAAACATCAAAAGAGAACAAAAAGAGAGAAATAAATAAATTTAAAGAGCAGGAAAAGAAAGAATGTGAATTAAAATCCTCCCGAAACCTTGTGGGAGAAGCCCCAATCAATTTATAAATTTAAGTCATGACATTTAAATAAAGATTAGATACTGTGCCAGAAGGAACCTAAAAAGGCATGTCAGAGTCGCTTTTTACCCAAGATAAACGTCCAATCTATTGGGATGATAGTCTCCGTCGGACGGTGCTATACTTGAGACACTCCAAAAAATTTGTTCCACAGTAAGTATTGTGTTGCAAGTCGCACAAATGGGGGNAGAGAAGACCATGGCCAATACTGACTATGACGGCGAATACATGGACAATACTAAGATAGTAGTGGCCAATACTAAGACGCGAAAGGATCACTTTTTACGCCTGTTCGCACGGGATGAAGACGACCAGGTCTTAACAGAGCCTTTTACCTTCCTCAGCTTGAAGGCACAAATTTCCCGTTAGGTTTGCCATGTCTAAGAATAGACGATCTTATGGCAAGCTTTGAATCTGACGTGGGAACGGTTGAAATGTAAGAGACTGCCTTCGGTGTTCCCCGCTTTGCTGCCTCATCAGCGTCTTAGTTACCAATAATACACACATGCCCAGGAAACCAACATATCAAAATTTTGAACTGCTAGACGGCTTACTAGATTCTGAATGGTCAGTGTCAGGATGTCGCAAGTGTACAGTGAAGACACTGACCAGAGAGCATTGATCGAGTCACTGCATAGAACCACACGCCGTATTGAAGATAGCTGAATGAACTTCAGCGCCTCAAGGATTGCATATTTCTCCGCAGTGTACACGCTGCAAAAAGAATGGGTGGCACTAAGGCAGTGGAAAGCAGCACCCACGGAACCGTTCATGGATCCATACACCCATCAGTGTACATGAACGTGTGATTTAAATAGAAAGCTTTCATATCTCTGAAGTGCTGCTGGTACACAGCAGCAGGAGTGTCCTGCTTTGAAAGTTTAGATAATTGAAAGTCGATAACTGGTTGAATGAGGGATCATACTGGGGTGAGAGAATGTGGGTATTTCACCGGAGGTACGATGTCATTTTCCTCCAGAAGATTTTTAAAGAGGACACCTGCTGGATGGGGTATCGAAGTACATGAAGATTTTAACTTTATGTTAAACTATACTAGTGAATACTTCACAATATATTTTGCAAGAACTTGAGGGTTGTTTGTAGGATTTTCCTTTGCTTTATAATATTGAAATACTCTATTTAATAGTATAAGTCACCTGAAGTCAGTACGTTTCAGGGTTTTCAAAGAAAAATTCAACAACATATTCACTAGATAACTGGGTGGACATTTCAACGCGTCTGAACATCGACAAAAACTAAAAATGGCCTCTCAGCACACAAACATAGTACTCTCTAGCCTGCCTCCACGATTCAACGTTCCACAAATAAACCACGAAATTAACCTGGCAAACATCTCCCTAAAACATCACCTGAAGACACAAAAATCACATTTTTGTATTGGCAACCACATCTGACTGCCAAGGACTTTAACCAGCACAGTTTACATCTGAGACCGTCTGGGAAACATCACTTCGGTTCTATCCTAGCTCCACATCTGAACTCACATCATCCATCTACCCCTTTCCCCACTCCTAATACTCCTCCACCTACCTCATCTCCTCCTAACTCCACACCCATTTCTTCTCCTATCTCCGTTCTATCACCTACTGCTTCCTCATCTACCATGTCCTCATCTATTCCTCTATCCACAACTCATGCCACACGCATACACGCCACACTTGCGGTCAGGAGTACGATGTGGTACTCGAAGGTGACAATCGCGTTCGGGTGCAGTGTGCGGGCTTGATACGGAACTAGAAGCTGTACCAAATTCAAATTCCTCTCGACAATCTAACGTCGATTCCATTTCTCGTAAATCACAAACACGTTGCAAAAATATTATATTTTATCATAATGTCCAATCCCTTAAAAACAAATTGACAGTATTGAAATTCTGGTACACAAAAATCCATTCGATTTGCTATGTCTCACACAACATTGGCTTTCAACTAACAAGATCAATGATACATGTCATCATCCACATCAGATTGCAAAATGGTTTTTTTTTGCTGACGACTCTAATTTACTACGTAAACACGCCAACGCTCAAAAAGCTTTGTTTGACCTTTCTGCTTCATTCCATGCAAATCGTCTCACTGTAAACACTGACAAAACAGTGTCTATGTCATCACATAATAGTATCACAAAATCTTTACCCCAGGTTTCTTTTTCTTGAAACGGAACACAATTAAAAACTTTTACGAATACAAAATTCTTAGGTCTCCATATTCAAAACAACCTCAAATGGAATTGTCACGTTGACGATCTTAATTCCCTATTAAGCAAATTGTGTTACGCATTCCGAAACTTAGTTAACGTAGTTAGTCCACGTATTTCCCGTTGCGTATATTTTGCAAACATTTACTCCCATTTACGTTGCGGCATTACCTTCTGGGACAATTCAGAACAGAGCATTCAAACTTTCAGAAGTCAGAAGAGGATAGTTCGGATAATTTGTAAATCTCACCCACAAAACCCTTGTGAACCTTTATTCAAGGAATAAAATATCTTAACACTTCCCTGCATTTATACTTATGAAACGGTCGTGTATGTTACGACCGAATTACTGAAGTGCCACCCTTGCTTCATACGAAACAGTCTCGTTCACGAACACAATACTCGCAATAGGAAAAATATTCATCACCCTCCAGTGTCAACCACTCTTTGCCAAAAAGAACCATATCATTCGGAAATCGTTCTATATAATTCCCTGCCCAAGAATATAAAAGATATTGTGAAATTGAATATCTTCAAATCCGCGATGTAAAACTACCTCCAGCACCAGCGCTTCTACACTGTAAAAGAATTTATTGATTTTAACAAAAGTTAAATTCGTCTTGTGCTTTATCACGCCATTGCTGTAGTACTTTTTAAACAACTTATAACAATTTCAAAAACTATTTTCTTGCATGATTGTGTTGTCTTATGGCTCATATTAATTTAGTTTTATGTGTACTCAACTTTGGCACGGTTGTGTACATAAATTCTGTAGCCCCATCCTGGCCCGGGTTTTTCTCCGTTTTTCCTTCTGGTAGAGGCGGATTTATCATACAGGTTCTCTAGGCATTATCTGGGGGCGAGTTTAATGTAACAATAAATCGTGAATTTAGTGTTATTTCAATTCTTGTGATTTTTAAACACTATACTCAGAGTAATCGATAGTTCGATAATAATTTGTACATGTAAAATAATTTTTTTGTGTTAAATTACAAACATATTGACATTCTATTAGTATTATAACTTGTAGCTAACTTTTTAACTTATCTAGAAATTTTTGCTTAAATTTTTGAATCTACCTCTGCCATAGGGCTCTTGATCGGAATTGATGGGAAGGGTTCTTGCTTGCTTCCGGAGAGTAAATTAGTTTTTTTTCCCTCCACGTGGTCATACGCAGTTTGTACTGCTTTTTTGACAATAAATTTATGATACAGTTTTAAGTTTCATTTATATTTTCTAATAAGAACAGATTATTTTCAAATGGCAAAAAGGTTACACACATTAGTCCAATTACTTACCTAGATCCCCTTTAAACACTATTCAGATGCCAATCATTCAGAACCCTCTTGTTTTGAGTTGGATCTGTCATGTGGAGGCCCTTATCAAAATATTGAGCATATTTTGAAAATAATCTGTAGATGAGATAAATTGCATTTACACCAGGTAGAGGTATGCAATAAAAATATCCAAATTATGATCAAATTTTAACTAATTTGAAGGTACCTAATCGTGAGTGAAGTTGTCCAGGAATACAAGTTGTTTTTGAATTCCAACTTTTAACAAATGGAACTGAATGTGTAGACCTTGAGTTTAAATTTAAATAAACAGACCTTGAGTTTGAATTTAAATAACAATTTTTTATTCTCTTCTGGTTCGTTGAAGACAAAGGTCAAAACATCTCCTCTCCTAATATGTAAGTTACTTAAATGTGTTCTTATTTTCATTCCCTACAAAACTATTTATTTGCCAGAAGTCAGCAGTGTTGTTTCATTTTCAAAATTTCCATCAACAGATACTTGATATGAACTGCAAGCTGTGAGAGTAATTGGTAGCTCAATTGCCATGAAATATTATGATTCTATATATAAATAGATCTGTGTTGTAAAATAAAATGTGTGCCGTGTTTTTTCACAAAATACTCTTGTGATCTCACGGCAGATCTCTTGTGAACACGTCAGAAAGCAAATTTTGTTGTCATGATGCATGCAAAGCTATATATCTTCTGTAAAACAACCAACCTATTCTTTTCGCTCTTGTCTTTCATCAACATTATCATAATTTGCACTACCCTAGCAAAAATTCTTCAAAAGAGTCTTTGAAACTTTCACATCAATTTGCAAGTACTTTCTTATATATTGATGTCACATACACTTTCTTGACAAGTTTCTTTTAATAGCATAAATAATTTCATTTACTGTACTGAAACAATTAACTTCACACTTCTGACAGCAATAAGCTGTCCAATGATAATCACTATTTTCTGTGATATAAGTCAAATTAACATAGTACCTGGATGTTTTTTATATGGACTGGAATGAGAAATTATGGGAAATGAGCAAATGAATCATTCATGCATTGAAATATTACATTCCGTACGAGTGAAAGCAATATCCATGGCTGCAATACTGTAAAACATTCAATGTCAACACCAAAATTTCAACAACAGAATGAGAAATTATGTCTCATTTGTAGTGACACATTTCCCTGTTTGTTGGCAGCAATAGTAAAAAGTATATATAGATACAGGCATTACATTCATAAGGAATAAAAATACTGGCCGTGGATGCTCACATTTCTAAGGATGAGTAAAACCACCATGCATCATTCATTAACAACTTTATCCTTTAGCAGCCACAAGTTACAACACTTTACATTAAATAAAACCTACCAAAGAAAAAGGTTGTATACAATATTACTTTTATGTGAGATAAAAGATATCTCCACTTGGTCAACATGAGAACTGTACAGGTGAATACATAGATATTTTGAAAGATTGAGACTTATATTTATTGACAACATGATGAAAAATAAGTAATCATTATTTTGATACTTATACAACCAATGTAAGAATAGCAACTCTACTGTGACAAATTCAAAAAAAAAAATTTAAGTAAATAATTGTAAAATTATTTTATTTATTGTCACTTTTATTTTATTTAAAACTCATGGCTGATAGAACCAACTTATAATGCTGCAGTTTTGTATTTACGAGCTGGAAGACAATGCCATATACTTCCTTACAAACATAATATTCTTGATGTAAATAAATACAATTTAATTTAAGGAGAAAAAGATGATGATAACCATAAGCATAACTAATGGGTTGGGTATGTTGCCAGAGCCTACTCCAGAATTGTTGTAAAGAACAGACCAATGATCAAAATCTAACATTTGGGGATCTAAAGTAGAAAGAACAGTACTGAAGAAAATATTTCAAAGCATTCAGCAAATAGCTTTATTAAAATTTAGTCCTTGCTACAAAACAGTCTCAACACTAACATTGTATGTACTAATGGGTGAAATGTCATTAGATTTCATAATTTTTTTACAATTGTGCTTCCAGTTCTTAGTCACAAGAAGTGTGAACAGACAACTCAGCAGTACAACAGTACAGGGTGGTTCTCCAATAACTCTCTGCTTCATATAAAAAAAAAAAAAATGTGTGGGGATAAAAAACAGTCCAGAATTGTTTTTTTATACGAGTTTTTCCATAAAGGAAACAAGAAAATCCACAAAAGTATTATTATCAATTTTACAAAAATAAACAAGTAGATAAATATCTTAATAATTTACATGATTTTATTTATCATATTTCACATCACACTTATATTTTTGAAAATTTTTGTCCCTCAGTTTGAGATTCACAGAAATCCAACAGTATAGGACTTCCACTGATTTAGATAGGGACTTGGATAAAAATAATCCTAAAAACATTGTCAAGTTCACTGATTCACCCAAGAAATTATTCCTGCTTACGTCAATGAAGATAACTATGGATTTTACTGCTACAGAAGCCATCAGAGCATAATCTCCCACAAATAAGTTTGTAAGCACAGGAAACTTTTCCTTTTACAACATGTTCCTCTATCAGGGATCAGCAAACTACAGCGCATGGGTCACACATGTAGCCATGACATGTGGCTTGTAGGGCCTAAACTTTTTTGGTTGTTATATATTGGTATGGATTTTTAGTGATTACATGTGAAATGAAACACATTTTAAAACACCCATGGGATACATGAGCCATGGAAACCAAGAGAGTGAAAAAGTTACTGACCCCTGCTACTAAATAAATATGAATTTGACTATATGTCTTCTAAGATACTTAATTTGAAAAATACATTGCTCTCCTACAATGAAATGAAGGAACTAACATTACCTTCTACATAAAACTGACAAAACTATTGTTTCAAAACACAAAGGAATATAGAGAAATCAAATTCTGTTGTCAGGACAAAAAAGTATTCAGTAGAATCTAAATTTAGAAAGGTATTTTTTATACTTTAGTAGACAGCCTGTATCCAAAGTTACACAGAGTCTGTCCCAAAAATAGATAAGCTGGTTTATCCCCGCCGACACAGACGTTTGGAATGAGGTGATTTGTTGTGGGAAAGGTGGCAGGGAGTCTCAGGAAAGCTACGCGATCAGTATTAGTTGTATGCGGGCCGTTAAGGTGTGGGGATCGCTGCTAGACTGGTTCTAGGGTCGCCTCACGATATCACGTTTCCTGGTGCAATGATACGCGATTGTGCTAAGCTCGAAAAATCGGATTGAGAGGCCAAGGTTAATGATGCTTAGGGAGATGAAGCAATGTCCCAAGGAATGTCTTACCGTTGGCACAAGATTTTCTTGGATGGCAGAGAGGAAGTTGACGAGGAATGCATGAACGTCTATATCCCGAGTAAAAGCAATACGCTTTTTCGATTCAAAATATGTAATCTACAAAGTGTTTATGCCACAGTGATCAATTAAGAACAGTAAGTTTTACGTGGAAGTTCTCAAAATGCAGCGGAAAAGAGCGCAACGCGTCAGGAACGAGACTTTTCCAACTGAAGACCACACCCTTCCTCGTGATAGTGTACCTGGCCAAATACAAGGTGGCATTGATACTACAGCACCAATATGTGACCGCCAGAATTTTTCTTGTTCCCAAGAATAAAAAGGAACTTGAAAGGATACAATTTTGGAACCACGGAGGACGTCAGAGGCATCTTACAGATGCATCGATACACCGTTCCCATCGTCGCCTTCCAGGGAGGCGCTGGCATCGGTGTATCCATGCATACGGGTGCTATTTTGGAGAATTTTAGTCATTGCACTTTGACCTGAAATATTTTTTCCCACAAATTTAGTCTACTTTTAGAACAGACCATGTAGAAGAGATCAGAAGTTTCAGAGTATTAGTAACAGGTTTTTGTTCAAAGTGAAGTGCTCATTTTAAAGCAATTATATGCCAGTCTGTAATATTATAGTAAAATAGTACATAAGAAAAAGAATGAAGAAACATAGGACCAAAGTTACCTAAATGTTAGTTCATAATAAAATATTCCAGCAAATAAGTTTCACAATAAAATAACATTTTTCTTTATTTTGGTTAAACAAACAAATTTTTAGAAAATTCAGTTTGACAACTCTCCAGTGCATGCTGCAAATTTTAAGAACAAAGTCCATGTAAAATACAAGTATTATAGTGAATCTGTGCAATGTATACAGATTCTATATAAAAACATTTTGTGCGAACAAAGAAAGCCTACAATTACAGGCATAAAATATCAACAATTATTCGGAAATGTTTACAGTAGGAATAGAATTCACCTCAGAAAAAGATTCCTATCCCAAAAAACTGATGATGAGCATTTTTTAAATTAGTTCCTTTAGTACATTAATAATAAAAAGAATGCATTATCTAAGTCAATTATCATCTTCACATCATTCCAAGAGAAATAAATAACATAAAACAAGATGACACGGAAATTTGTGCACAAGGCACTTGCAAACACCCTCAATATTTTATATTCAATTCACATGACAAGTTATTTAAAAATCTCTTATAATTGAAAATACTTAAAATAATTCCAAGTTAGTTACTATTACTACCAAGAATTATGGTAAATCATCCATACTCAATCTGTAAATCTAGTACACAAGACACTAAAAAATAACAATTAAAAAAAACTATTTTGGTTGTGGAATGTTGGTTCCTTAACGAGTTATTGCAGAATTATGGTTGAAGTATACTCTATAGCCAATCCAGAGTAGAAGTGATACAACACCAGTACAGCATAAAGCAGCTATCACTCTGAGTTTCCAATGAGCTCGATATCCTCTTAAAATAGATATAATTTTTATGACTTGTTGTCTCGTATCTTCAACAGTACCCGAGTTTTCAACTACAAAATGTGCCTTCTCACACTTACTTTCCAGGGGCATTTGTGCACAGATTCTTTGCTTCGCTCTCGATTCAGACATTGAGTTCCGATCCATCAAGCGCTGCAGTTGAAGATCTTCTTCGCTTTAACACACACAAAAAAACAACAACATAATAACCATAGATACCATCAAAACCAAAATACAAGACACAAGAAATTATACATTTAGAAACATGTTTAGCATTAGACAAAATTGATACAACATAGTTTTGTCATAGAGAGATAATACCTACCTAATACATACTCATATTAAGCAGTCTCAGAACTTCATCTAAAAAATGATCAATAAAACCCTATACCAAGTAATGATGGACTGTATACTGAGTAATGATAACAGAAATACATACAAAAATGTGTGTTTGGATTCTTTTACCATAATATACTATGTCTTATTCAAAATATTCATGGATTATATTATTAAAGGGATCAAAGTATAGTGAGAAAGTCATAGCAACTCTCGTCATAATACAATTACATTAAGCATGTATGTGTATTTTCCATAACGTCATAAAGTGAAATAGTAAAAAATGTAGCAGTACTAATACTGTGATATCTAGTTTTACAGTATCTTTTGCCACCGTTTGATAAATTACATATGTAATACACAAAAATTCCCCAAAATAATGAAATAGTTTATTTTTATTAATAAATAACAAACTGGTCATTGTTTTGTTACAACACAAATTTTTAAGTAGTCTTACACAATATAAAGAAGATGGGATACTCCCAACCATATATAGAGGCACCAATTCCCCCTATCCACAAGACCCATTATGCTAATTCCCTCTGAAATTTCCAGTATCTATCCAAAATCAAGAAGCTTTCTTCATGCCATCCAGTTGCATAGTCGGAATTGATAGCTGGGAAGGGCTTACTTTGATTGATGTACCTTGGGGGTATGTAATACTCCATAATGATGAGGAACATCGTGTTTTTTTTAATGTCCCGTCAAAAATGTGATTCTAGTTCTTAAAAGTTGGGTTTAAATTATTAATTTGTAATTAATTTTCCTTGGTTATTTAATTTTTTTCTTGTTCATATTTTTTAAATTCATGAGCAAATAACATTTTTTAAAACTATTTACAGCTTGTGTTTGTATCAAAATTTTATACCATGAATACATATATACCATCACATATGTACTTCTTTGGTCTTCATCTCTGGAACTGATTTCCATGGTCCACCACATTTCTTACATTCAATAACCTTGTGTATTTCATTCAAACTCCTTTTCATGAAACCCAATATCTGATAATACAATTTTCTTTTTTACAGTTAATAAAAGTTGAAATTAATGCCAAGATTTCTCTGCAAACTACAAAAAATCGACAATGAAGTCTTAACAAAATTTCCTCTGATACAAAACCAGAATCAAGAGATCATTTACATATATTGTTAATAACAATGGTACTTTGAGGAAGACCGAACAGCCCTTTTTCGATATGTTTATAGTTTTATCTATAGCAATTTATTGCCTATCCGTAAAATTAACAGTATTAAATGTGTTAGAGAGATCCAGAAATGTACCAGTTAGGATAGATTTGTTCAATTTCTCAGAAAAGGTGAAACCAATGCCAAGGGTTAGTCCCAACTCCTTTCTAAATCCACATTGTCAACCGAATATTGTTTTGTTTTTACCTACAAAATTAGTTAATAAATATTGTTTTTTCATATAACTTTGTAGATTAGACATTCAGGAAATTGGTCATACCTGAAATATTAGATTTTTATCTTTAATTTGTATAATGGAATATTAAGTTGTTTTTCTTTTCTTTATGCCAGTACCCAATTTCTATACAATTATTAAAGAGTTTTAGAACAGGGTCACAAATAAAGTCAGCAATTGTTCTCACACTCTTACAACTAATTATACTCATATTATACATAATAAATGTATTGTCAAACTAGTGGTGCAAAACCATTGCACATACTTCTTCATATATGCTTCTCTGTCTGCAGCATAGAGTGAGTAAAAATTCTACAGTGAAAGGGTCATTTCTGGTGTGGTCCTCTGTATTTTGGTCGCCTTCCAGTGCTCTCTTCATGCACTAAGTCATAGATAAACTTATTACTGTCTTTTATTTGAAATTAAAATAATTATTCAGAATATTATTTCAAAACAGTGACATATCAGTCTTATAAATATTGTAAAAGTGTTGTATAAATACAATTTCATTGTAGACAGAAATAGATGTATTTTTGTATCTGCAGGGAGTTTGCTGTCCTATCATTATCATATCTTTCATTTCAATTTGCAAAAAGTGTATTCTACATCTGCTTGGTCCATTTACACTGCTAAATATTATTCAAGCTTCTTGAAACAGTGGCAGACAGAAATTATTTTACTGCATCTATACCAAACTTTCAAGTGATATACTGCTAATGGGGATGTAATGCATACTAATTGTACTCTATGTACATAAAATTTAAGCAAAATCGTTGGAGCCGTTTTTGAGAAACAGTGAAAAGAGTACTTCGACCCTCTGTTTTAAAGATTTAAAAAAATAGAGCATGTGCATCGGCAACAAATAAATTCTAACGTAAATACGAAATGCAAATTAAATTGGTTCATAAAATGGTTACTCAGAATCGCTGCACAGACAGATGGACATTATGCCAAAAACCACTTTTTCAGAATCAGGGATCGCCAAAATGGATATTTCTGTTGAAATCTCACTTTTGAATTTTTTCACGATTACAAACCTTTCTATATAATACATACATGAGAAAGTAAAAAGTTGTTCCTTTAAAAAATTTGTTCCCAAAATAAATCATACCTCTTAACATCAGTCAAAATTAAAGATACATAATAACAATAGTATGAAGAACACTCCTGCCACTAGGCTTGGGCGTGATGTGAATGAATCCACTTTTACTCGAAGTAAATGTGATTAATCATTCCATACATGTATTTCCCTTTACCTGCCTTCCGAAAATGATCGCAATCTGTCTTGTCCTTCTGGGCGCAGTGGGATTTTAGTTTTGTTTGTTTGTTTGTTTTTGAAGGACATTATAGTATATGCACTTGTTTACTTAAAATTGATTGTTACCTGAACAGAACAAGAATGAGATAATTCTGTGGAAAATGAAGAACCTTAAATAGGTTAAATTCTGTATTTAGCAGGTTTTAGGGGGGTCAACAAGAACCTCAGCAACTTCTTCCTGAAAAGTACAGAATTTTTTTCAATCTGTGTGCATTTGAATTGATATTACTTGTAAAAAGCTATAGAGATCTCTCGAAAAATTCTGTATAAATTCTACTTTCATTAAAATTCTACTCTACGAGTTTGTAGAAAATGATTTTAATACAAACACTTTTTTTGAATAGTAGTTCAAAATAAAATTTTAGGTATCATTTTTAATATGTCAGATAGGTGACTTATAAACCAATCAGTATATGTTTTTTGATGCACAAAAGAAGCCATGACAATGGCGAGCTTGAAGCCGCCCTCAGCTAATTTCACCTTCTTATTCCGCTACTACCTTTCAACACATAGGTACACACATACAACTTACACAGATTTTGTCTCTTTTTTCACCACACACTACATGGTTCAATCAAATGGACAAAGTTGTTCTTATACAAACATGGTTGGTTGTGTGGGATCTTCTTTTTAAATGAATGTTGATTGTAAATTTTTATTATTATCTGAACCATTCCTGAAAACACTAGTTCAGATAATCAACTCTCTACTGTACTTTGTTTCAGGGTAAGGACTAATTTCTTTCTGATAGTCGACAAGAAGTTATAAGAAAAGATATACATCCATTTCTCCCCTTCAGAATTACTCTATTAATGCTTCACCACTCAAATATTGGACCTATATTCTTAGAATTCACCATTCAAACAATACAGCTATAAAACAAGACCCATTTCTCTCTCCAAATTAAGTGGTGTGTAACTCACATGTGTTGCACCCACATGTGCAAAATGCAAGGGTACATACATTGGTCAAACAGGTAGGCACTTTTTACAAATATTATAATTCTTTTATTCTTATGATAATCAGTATAATCATATTTAGAATTTACTTCAGTTCATAATTATTCACTTTTTAATTTTATAGTAATATACTATTGTTAAGTTATTTGTTTTGTAACATAATGATGATGTCCAACACATGACCAAAAATGTCTTATGATAATGTTTAGCTAGTATGATGACACAAATGTATGACTTGCAGTCTTTATTCAAATGTAGTTACATGATGAATGAGAATGGCCTCATATTATATTAGGTAATAAGAGTCACTTATTTGTCATGAGCAAAAATTCTTCCATTGTATTATCAAAGTATAAGTGAATCGATTATTTCAGAAACATGTCAAGTGCCAAAAGTTTTTTTGAGAAAAATAAAGAAAACTGTCCTGAAGGGGAGAAAACAAATTTTTTTGCGTGTTGAAGTATTTTATTCTTGAAAATACTTATAACATCAAGTATTTTTATGGAAAGCAATTTTTTAAATTCCTTGTACCAACTACAAAACTTTGTTTTTTAAATTTTGCACTTGACAGGTTTCTGCAATAAACATCAAAGTATTTCGTTGTCATATTGTACAATAATTTTAAAGTTGGTTTTAGAGGTTTTTAGCTAATAAGTTTGTCATTTCTATAAATAGTAGTATTTATTTATTTTAAATTTAAAAAGTTTAATGTTAATTACAAAAAAATCATGACTTTTATTAAAAAAGTGCATATTAAAGTTTTAAAATGAAGCCTCTTCAATGGGTGGTGCATCTCTGTCTGTGGTAGACCACTCAAAAATAGAACTCTTCATAGCTGGTATGGTAAGGTGGTAGCTTTATTAAAAGCCTCTTCTATAATAGTTATCATATATAATAGTTGCATTTATTTCTAAATGGCATTTGTTTGGACACTTACAAGTTATTCATATTGGCCTGATTTTTTGAGGAACTAAAATTATTTTATAACTGACAGAGGCCTCACCTTTTACTCTTGTTTTACAAATGTTATTAAACTTGTATGAATCCTCATGGGTTATTTCATGTCTTCTTTTAAGTGCAGGTTCTTCCTCTACTGAACTTGACATGACCGACTTATCATACACAGAAAGATTCACTCAAAACCATATACACACAAACTTTTTAAACTTAACTAACATATAAAAATAACAACTAACATAATAAACTTTACTGCTAAGCAAAACCAATAATTGGTTCTGTACGAGCTACGAGCATGGCTGAATGAATACAATAACAGACTGAAGAAGATATTGAGGAACAACATCCCAACAATCTCAACGTATTAGAGCAGAAATCTGCTAAGCAACATCACTTGACGGGTTACTGCAATAAACGCAATATTCTCCCTCCATCTTAACAACCTCACAGCAATGACTTTCAGTTTGTTTCTGTACTAAACGATGCGCCTACCTGCAATGAATAATATTCTGTTTCTAACTCATTTTCAAATTGTTTGGTGCACGACGGGTTTCTGAAATAATCAATCCAATTAAGTTTGGACATGGTCCCCTGGTATATCTTATGTAGCCAATAATACTAATAGGGGTACTAACAAACTCATAAAGCTAACACCAGCCGAATTTCCAGCAATAAATGTCATACAGATTGTCTTGTTGCATCCACTCATTTTAAATGTTGCAAAAATAAAATAATTGACAATGTTATCTACAATGTAAAACCTAGTCATCTGGTGTAAATGATAGATTTTTCTGAAAAAGGGGTTTCAGGGACCTATAAGAAAAAAGGTGCTTGTACGGAGAAACAAAGGACTAGTCCTTGAAAAGGAACTGACTGATAGCCATATTATACTATTCACATTACTGAAATCTTAGTTGGTGTTCTCAATTTTTATTGTTTTGGAAACTGATTGTTTTCCCCCTATACCGCAAGACCGAACACTACAAGCAGTGTTCCACAGTACGTTATAGCTATTGCACAATAACTTTTGGGGTATTCCTAGAAACCAAAATGGCTACTATGGGATGAATGCAGAGATGGGTGACGAGATGATGAATGGCAGTGGAACTAAAAGAATCCCGAGAAAATATGCCACCCTAGCTGGTCCTTCATGATAAATTCCACTATGATGAACCACAGTTTGAACCACTGTCACCAGAGGTGGTTGGCGAGTTCCACCATTACGTGATAAGTTCCTTAAAAATATATTACGAAGACTTGGTTAAGACTCATCAAATTTACAATGTTGTACTATTGGTCAATATTATTCTCACACATTGGTACAAATTGAAAAAATTATTTATAGCCCTATTAAATTACTCCATTCATATATCAGAGCACTAAATAATTCTTTGCAGTATCAGAATCTCCACTTTATTCTGGCACTTCACTTGGTGTTGTGGTATTTTGTAGAATATTCACTGTATTTGGCAAAATATTTGACATTATCACAAACATGCAATCCACAGGTAGACTGAATAAGCAAATAACTCAATCATATCATATGTTTGCTTGTACCAATGATAGACGTGTTAACAGCGAGATCAGCACATTTTTTCTTTAATTGTTATTAATACATTATGAACAAATATAAAGTTGTAAAAATACCAAAACAAGGCGCTGGTGTATGTTAATAATTCACATGCCTTAATGTGAGGGTCCATTTTATATAATTCAAAAAATCTTAAAACTTTCATTATTCCAGTCCATAGTTATAAAAAAATATGTAATTTTTAAGTAATCTAGTCAATATTAGTATCAGAGTACCATCTTCAATTATTTACCAAACTATAAGTATTGTTTGTTTCTGGGTGTAAAAGGTTTTACATTTATGTTCCTGTCAAAAACTGGAATTTCACTTTTATATTGTTATACTAATATAAAAGTCAAAAGTATAGATAAAGAACCCAAATATCAATAAGTCTCAATTGTGTGTGCTCTAATGGGTGAAACACTGCTAACCATACATGGATAGTTCATGTGAATATTTGCCTTATTTGAGTCCTTTGATGTGTGACTAAAATCCAACAAGATGATGGATACGTATATGTTCACGTATTTGCCACAATAGTCCAAATACAGCAAATACAGACAAATAGCTCATACACACTTGGCCATATTGGCAAACACAGATTCAAAACACCAAGTGAAGTGCTGGCATTAAACATAAGCTGTTTAATGTTTAAACAAAAAAAGTTTGATTGCATGAACAAATGATAATTCACGCCAGAATATCACATTTCATCTCACTTTCAGAAACATTTTAGATTACTAGTACACTATTTGTGTGAACCTGTACATCCGGTATATATCAATATAAGTGGGTGTACAGGTTTTTAATAATATATTTAAAATATTTTTCAACACAAACCTCTCTATTAACCATTTTATTAACATTAAAAAAGGTTCTACATAGTATTAGCTCAAAAAGAACAGAAAAACTATGATAATCTACTACAACTTATACAAAAATATTTTCTAATTTATGAAAAGAATACAACCTTTCATATTTATCAAAAACTTACCATGTAACAACAATTATTTTATAAAGGTACTCGAGCATACTACCACTTTCAAAGAGCAGGGGAAGGTCCATTACAATAAACTGATAACCTGAAAGAGAAAGAATAAATTCAACTCACTCCAAATAAAACTATGGAATAAATGAATTCAGTGTCAATTACCTTTCAAAAAATATTTTATGGCAGCCCACATAATTTCTTTATGAATTTCAGGGTGTGTGATTTTATTAAGTTTTCTCCGTTTCTCCAAATCATTGAAAATCAATTCTCCAAGGGCTTCACGATTCAAGGCACCATTCTCGTAGAAAACTTCTTCACCAAATTCAGTTTTAATGCGTTTCCAAGCTTTTCTTCCCGGTTCTACCACTAACAAACATACAATTAGATTAATGTCAATTCGAATATCAAATGGATGGCTATGTAAAAAAATTCAAACTAGCATAAAACAAAATAAAAATTACCCTTTCTTGCCAATTGATCGGCATCAACCACAGGAATTCCATGTTCTCTGAAGACCTCAGATACAGTTGACTTGCCGGTCGCAATACCACCCGTCAAACCCACAATGAACATCGTAAAACTTTGAAGGTAGTTGTCAATAGTTCAAAATTCAGCATACCGTGATATTGCAACGGCAAAATAAATCAACCACAACAATACTTCAATATTTTGTATTAATTCCGATGTAAAAATTGTCCAAAACAATGAATTTCAAGACACTTTGCGTACTAAATAACAGTTTCAAACGAACAAAGCACTCAAAATAAATCCACAACTATACGATCAGATGCTGAGTATCATGCTAAGATTTGCATTTCCAATTACGAATGAGATGGTCAGCATGATATTTCAGATTAGATACTTCATTAATATACATTATATTCTTTGCTAACCGACTGCTTATGCTTTGAGACGAGTTTTTGACGCACTGTAAAAGCAGTCCAAGCTACGCACTAACATTGTGCACATGGCATCGGGAATGTTTGATTTCAAATTCAGATCTTGACAGATTTGTGTGAAATCACAACAATAACTGGCGTATTATTAGTTTGATGAGATTATATGCGATGTTCGCACACTAGATTGACGGGGTCATGAACATTTCAAAACAAACACAATTCGCGACCGACGTAGCAGCGCAGCACATTGGATGCACATTTGAGGCGCCTTCCCGAAGCGCATTAAAAATCGCTGTTTGTGTGCACTTTAAACGCAATAAATATTATTGGAATTATAATTTCTGTAGATTCCTGGAGTTTATTCACGGATTTTGGTAGAAGAATGTCAGGAATCTAGTTCTTAGAGGTTTTGAAAACGCGCATAGGCGCTTTTTATTAGTTTAACGTAAGTTCGAGTTAATTCAAAATACCTTCTAAAAAGTTATCGTTCATATTATTTCTTGTATTATTCTTCCATTGAATCGGAATGTTTATGCTTTGCTTCCCTGTATTGAGAAATTCCGACTCGCTTACGAACTATTTTTTGACGGAAGAACAACCACGAAACAATGCCATCGGACACATTTATTTTATTGTTGTATTTGTGAGTGGGAAATGTAGCGTGCTATTGAAGCTTATCTACATGGAGCGATAGGAATTAGGAGTTGGGTAGTAGACTATTCTTAGTAGGTGGGCCGCTTAGCTGGGTTTACCAACAACTTGGTCCACGTGGAAGGGTTAGTAGAAGTGGTTAGTTATTGATGCTAGGAGGAACTGGATAGAGGAAGATAGTAAAAATTTAAAATTATTTTTATTATTTACCTATTAAATATTACAAACTTCCATTTTCGACCCCCCCCCAAGTTAGTAAATATGTATAATGTTAAAGTTTTGAGTCCCCGTGGTATCAATCAGGATGCATTGGAGAACTTGTTTGGTCTAATTCGATCACACTGCGGTTGTAATTATCAACCCACTATGAGTCAGTTCATTNAAAACGATCTCGTCCATTCGCTTATTTGCCTCTTCTTCCAGAAACATGTTTGCAGCCTACTCATCTATTACCTCTTTTAACAACATCTTTTATCTTCTTAAAAGTACCTGCTGCTACCCGTTTCAATTTCTCGTCCCCTAATGCTAGTTGATCTGATTGTAGCACCTATCAGGTTTTTTCTTTTGTCTACCCGCTACCGGTGTAAGTTACTTTCTTCACTTACTGTATCTTTCTTTTCTTTTTCCGCTATGTTCATTAGTTCCATTATCCAATAACCTTGTAACTGATTTTGAAGCCCCCTTCCTATTCTTTATATGTGCGTTTATTATTATATATATTCTTTATATGTGCGTTCAAGTCTTCCCCCTTGTGCCACATTCAAATTCAATTTTTACATCCTTTTTGAACTTACATTTTCTTTTAATACTTTTTTCAAGTACTATTTGTGCATCCAACACTTTTTGAACCACTTCAATCCTCTCAGCCGTTCTGAAGTTATTCTAGAAAATGTAAATTTGCACTTTCTGTCCCTCGTAGTCAACCCCTCATTATCCGACCTCGCTATATCTGTTAGAGTGGGATAGGACCGTGAGTAGACTCCTTGTCCCACCTCTTGTTTTACCTACACATTTCTGCCGTAGGGGTTAATATTCTATTTTGTAGGAAATAATAAAAATTACTTATGGTCAATTACCAAATTACTTATACATTATTAGTTCGCTTCTCTCACAATAGAGCGCGCTTCTTACCTATCTTTATATAGTAAGATTCTTGGATTGTTGTATTACATGGGATTTAGGATTTTATAGTTGTTCATTACCTCTTATGGGGCCCGTATGATTTCCGTATTTAACTCTTCTATCAAAATTAAGCTACCTAGCGTAGTGCTTAGCGTACTCGCCTTTTACCTTTGGGGACGCCGGTTCAAACCCGGTCCGATCCAAGTAGAATTCGTGGTGGTGGACGAAGCGGTGTTCGCGGAAGGTTTTCTCGGGGTACTCCCGTATCCCCTGCCATTCATTCCACCACAACATTCACTCATAATCTCATCTCCATGTCATTCTTGTCATTACATTCACCCGCGCGGTCACCTTGGTTCTAGTAAGCCACTGGTAGAGCGCGCGGTAAAAACTGCGATGGAACACTGCCTTGTGCAGTCTCCTCATCAAAAATGCCGAACGAATACATACAGATGTTGAGAGTACTTATTAAACATATTGTTGGTGGTGGGGTCGTGGAAATGAATTTAGTAATAGGTTCTAATTTGGAAATTCGACGAAGATAAGAGTTGGGGGTGCGGTTTAACAACGATGATTTTTGTTGGGAGTGGTAGCCCAAGTTTTTCAGGCATAGAGACTACGGACGCAAGTTTTGTAAAGTAAGAGTTTAATTTTGAGCCGGATCCTGCGATTACAGAAGATAGGAGAGAGGCGAGCAAGAGTACCGTTCATTTTATTATACAGAGATAATCCCTAATCTTCCAAGCGAAGCTTCCTGTCCTTCGTGTTCCCAAGGTGCTTGATACTTGGGGACCAGATCACAGTGGTGTCCTTGAGCAACGGCAGGTATTGAAAGGTATTGCTGGAGAAATAGTGGAAAGTGAAGGTTGCCTGGCACTTGGAGTGGTTCAATGTGAGCCCATTAGAAGAGTTCCAAGTGTCCTGGCGGGAGGTAGCTCCTTGAAGATTAGTGATAGCAGGAGGAAGATTGTAGGCACGTGCCGCATACGCAATGTCATCGGCGTAGAAAAATTCAGAAACATGCCGGGGTGCCGGAAAATCGTGAAGAAACAGAGAAAACAGTGGGTGCCTAGACACTACCTTGGGGGACCCCAGCGCAGATGGGGCATATTGTGGATAAAAAGCGATGGTAGCGTACCTGGATGGATCGTCCGGATAGGTAACTGCGCAGAATGTGATGAAAAACTAAGGAAGTGGCTTTGCGAAGTAGAAGGTCGCGGTGGAAAGTGTCGGAGGCAAAAAGAAGTCGAAGAATATAGCAGAAATGGATATTTTCGAGATAGGATGGAAGTTAATTCATGAGTCAGGCGCAAGGTCTGCAAAACTGCAGACTTGCTACGCCTGAAACCAAATTGGGTGGGACGAATGGCATGAGTGGAGTCTAGGTGCGGGATAAGTTTGGCAAGCATAATGCGCTCGAAGAGTGTGCTGAGAAGAGAAAGAAGACTAATGGGATGATAGCTGTCTCTTATACANTTTGGGAAGGAGAATGATAGTGGCATGTTTCCAGGAAAGTGGAAAGTAACTGAGAGAAAGACACGAGTTAAATATGTTGGTAAGCAGAAGTACAGCGTTATGCGGAAGATGACGAAGATAGACACCCACCTTGTTGGTTTTCACTCTCTTTAGGGCGGTCTTGACCTCCCAGACACCCAGGGTCCACTCATCGTCTGATGTAGTGGGAGAAAACGGAGGTAGGATTGTGGTAAAGGTAGATGGGTAAGACGTAATGGTGGGAGGGGAGAAGCGATTTTCCAGAATTTCACCGAAGATCTCAACTTTCCTGGACGGGTCATTGGTGGGAGTAGGCGAGCCATAAGTGAAGAGAGGGGTGATGGCAGTGGAAGGGTTTCGGAGAGTCATCTGGATCTTCCACATATCGTCGGAAATTGAGACATTACCCCTGGCAAGATAGACTTGCCATTGTTGGGCCCGGAAGTCACAAAGTCTGTCCTGCAAGATGCGTCGGGTGTATAGGAAATATGTTTTGTCGGAAAGATCTCTGGTTTGGTAGAATCGCCGCTGGGCACGACGACGCTCCCTTATCAGAGTAAGAATGTCCTCGTGTCCGGGTGAGAAGAGGAGACAGGGGTGAATGTACTACAATGTCGATAGCTTGTCAACATGTGATTTGTCACGTGAGAAATAGCTCTGTCAAAGTCGTCAGGTGAAGTAAGTGTGGAAGATTGGAGTTCAGCTTTAGCTGAGCCGTGAGGTGTACTCTCGCCATGATAGTCGGAGGAGTTTGAAAGTCGTGGAGGAAAGGGTCTAAGTGGAGAAGACAATAGGGAGGTGATCTGAAGTTAATTCAAAACGGGGATGGGGTGGAAATTTGTAGATTAGAAAAGTGAAGGACTATGTCTAGGATGTCGTGCGGTACGTCGTCGATGAGGTGGGTCGGACCAGAGGGAGGAGGAGAGTCGGTTGTTGTGTGAGGTATGTGGACAGGGAACTACCGCCGATGCTGCAGACAGTGCAGCACCAGTCAGTATGTTTGCGGTTGAGATATCCGGCGATGACGATGCGGACACACAGACCCCTGAGTGTCGAGATCCACCCCGTCGAGAGCTTTGCGAGGCCGCAGGTAAACGGTAAAAAACTATAACTGGACCCCGTTGTGTGCCGAACTCCAAGACCGTGGCTTCAAGAGAAGAAAGAGTGGGAGTTGGAAGGCGAGCGTGGAGAGCACTCTGCCAGGCTGTGGGGGCCCGTGCACAGGGGACAAACGACGTCACGTCCGCAGTGATTGTGAGTGTGACCCCAAACCTGGCATCGCGTGCAGCTGTCNGTGCAGTGAGCGATCCACTCACGTCCGTAGCACTCCTCAAGCGTAACCCGCACATTGCCCAAATACCGGATGGTTTGTCGGAAGTTTTGAATGGCGGAGTGCGCTAGCTCCACCACGTAAAGAACCAGGTTGATACTCCCATCCGAACCATTATTTCTTTGGAGTTCCGAAACGTGGAAAACCTGGAACCCCTGGTTGGCAATATCGTCTCGTAGTGATTCGAGGGCTTCATTCGGTTGAAGGACCCGAATCACTAGGCGGTGACGTCTCTCCTCCGTCACCCGGTGAAAGAAGAATGAGGTGTTGGCGTCCTCATTCTTCAGCGCAGTCAGCTTCCGGACCACCGCCTGGTGATCCTGGAAGTCAGCGATGTGCACAATAAAGTCCAGTCAATTTTGATTTGGAACAAGCCTGCAGAACTCGCAGGAGTTCCTCGGAGTCGATAACATTTTCTATGTATATGTCCCCGCCCCTTCGGCCGTTTCCGGCGTAACCTTGATTAGACTTGGTGGTAGGAGGGGTTGAAAGTTGGAAGGAAGTAGGAGCTGGAAAGGAAGCAGCTTTCCCTACACTATCAGAAGTCAAGGTCTTAGACTATGAGCCGGATGTGGCGGCAGGAACGGAAGCATCGACCGTGGGCCCTACAGAATTAACTTCATTACGTTCGTCCCTCACGTCAGTAATAGCTGATTCGGCGGTTTTGATAGGTGCGCTAATGGGTGCAAACCGATTTGATAAATTCAGGAGCCTACTTTCCTGAGCGTGTTTTGGGCGAAAGATCTTCTTCGCCGGTGTGAAACCCTCCTCACACTCCATATTATCATGGGGGCGGGGCGCCGGAAATATTCTGGTGATGCACCTGGGAGCAGTTTTTACTAGATTTAATTCCTCCATGGACCTACCGAGCAGCGCCAGAAAACTGGTGGCAGCAGGCTTGGTCGATGCACCAGACTCACCCGGAAGGAGCGCAGTGGACGCAGGTTCGCAGCGCTCGGTGGACGCCATCAGGGCAGCAGGAGGAAGGGTCTAAAGACTTTACCGTTTGGTGCCCACCAGCCGTTTGCGAAGTGATCTCGCAGCAGTCACGCGTCGGTTGGTCGGCGACCACTTCGCCGCCGCGATGGTAGAAGACTTTTCAGTCGTCTGACTTTCAACACTAACCGAATTCGTCGGTGCTTCCTCGGGTACGACCCGAAGGAAGCCGTCGATAACCAACGGATCTATTGTGGCTGATGTCGCGATATCGAATTTAAAACAAATTAAAAAAACTCGACTAAATAAACCGCGGTCACGCCCGCTGCAACAAAAGCGTACCAACTGAACTTACTGCATCATAAGATGCAGCTTGAGCAGTAGGCATCGCCTATACGCCACGAGGTGACTGCAACCCGCACGACACGGATTGCTTCGGCCACGTGTTGCAGTAACAACTGCAACTGTGCGCGCAAGTTCTCCTGAAGGTTCAATCTGCGCGCCACGGAATCACGTGTTCCGAGAACGAAAGTATGTAAAGCGACCGGACGTCAGTGAATAGCACCGAAAGCGCGGGAAACGCGGAGCGGTCCTCACTCTACCGAGGCCAGGTTCGGAATCGAGAGTGGATAAACAACCTGAAACTTGTCCCAGTCTTTCCTAGAAAACTGTAATTAAATAATCAATAATATTTACTTCAATCCTATTAATTTCGTTTTTCCATGCATGTAATCATTAATATCTATCATGTTACGATCTCTCACTATATTTTTTGTTTACATGGTCATTATTTTATAACTATAGAATGTATGTGGAAGAATTTATATCTATTTTCACAATACACGATCCTCATATTTGTGTGGTAGACCGATATACATTAAATATAGCAAGAAAAACATTTACTACATTAACAAGTATTTATATGGATTGAAGTAATACATTGTCGTGACAGCGGGACAGCAGCGGAATGGTTGGTTGCATGAAGGATCAAGGTGGTGTGAGAGAGTGTGGGTATTTCACAGGAGGAGGTAGTGTGATGACGTTTTCCTCTAGCAGTTGTTTAAAACGGACACCCGCTGGGCGGGGCAACAAAGGTATTGCAGTGTAGATTAAATAAATTTTGGAGAATGTAGGAGTTGCCGAGTGGGGTGATTTGAAACCCATTAGTTTCGCTCCGTAAGATCCAAGTAGAATATCACGTCACTTGTTAAGAGATGGTTCGCCAGCGTCTACTAGTAAGCATTCTATTCCACTAGTGTGGAAAGCTCCAGTTCCAATGCGGACTTCTAGATGATGGATACTGTTAAATGTCCTGAGTTTCGACGGTGATGCGGAGACGTATATAATACTGCCATAATCTAATACAGACCGAACGAGACTTCTATACAGACGAAGAAGGCAAGTGCGATCTGCGCCCCATGATCATGCGCTTAAGCAGCGAAGGATGTTTAAGCAAGAATTACAACGGGACTGTAGTTTTCGGATGTGATTGCGCCAAGTTAGTGTGTGGTCGCATGTGAGACCCAGGAATTTTGCGGAGTCAACGAACGGAAGACGTTGGCTCCCAAGAAAAAGATCTGGATCATTATGGAGATGGTATATTCTACAGAAATGCATACAGCATGACTTGGATACAGAATAACAGAAACCGATAGACATGCTCCATTCGTGCAAAAGGTTTAAAACCAATTGCAGATGGTTGTCAATGGCAGAGATGCTGCTAGACGAACAAAAGATGGCGAAGTCGTCAACGAAGAGAGACGCATGTACCGGTTCTCGAACCATTGGTGCAATGCTATTAAGGCTATGGCAAAGAGAGACGTTTAAAACTGAACCCTGTGGGACACCGTTTTCCAAAGGATGATTCGATGATAAAGAAGTACCGAGAAGTAGGTGAAAAGAGCTTTGAGATAGGATCTCCAGGAACAGAGAAAGACAGCCTCTGAATTCCCACGAGAGTAGTGTGCATACGATTCCGTACCTCCAGGTTGTGTCATAAGCTTTTTTCAGGTCAAAAAATATGGCCACGAGGCGTTCTCTTAATACCAAACGCTGATGAGATGGTACATGACAACGCAACTAGATGGTCTAGCGTTGACCGCTGTTTTCTGAAACGACATTGGATATTGTCCAGAATGTTTCGCGACACCAGCGACAAAACACGGCGACGATTTATCATTCTTTTAACAATTTGCAAACGCAGTTCTTCAGAGAAATTGGTCGAAAGTGCGACGGATTAGTTATCTTTTCTCTCCATCGGAAGTGGAATAATTATGGCCTCACGCCATTGAACAGGGACGGTATGCTCATTGCAAATATAGTTTAATAACTTCAGAAGGAATTTTATGCCTTTTATGAATTTTATGCCTTTCTCTAGAAGATGTTTTGGCATCGCGTTATGTATTTTATTAGAACCAGGACTTGTATGTTTTGAAGACGCAAGGGTCAGCTCCGTCATAAAGAAACGAATGTTATGTACCTCTTCTCTGCAACTGGAGAAATCCAAGCAACACTTATCCGCGCGACTTTTCTGCTGAAGAAAAGATCGAGAAAACCCGGAGGAGTTAGAGACACGTTCGTAGTGCGGATTCTCAGTGATGATTTCCGGTGAAGTTTCAAGCTGTCCATTTACATTGAGACCAGGAATAGAAAAAGACGACCATGTGCCTTGAATCTTGCGAACTTTCTACCATACGATGGAGTACGGCTTGTAAGAGCTGAAATGTAAGCCTTCCAGGAGGACGACTTATTTTCTCGAAGAATTCTTTTTGCTCTGGCTCTCCAGCTTTTTAACTCAATGGGATTTTTGAACAGTGGAATACTTGTTCAGTCGCGCTAAAGCTTTCTTTTTAGAGCTGACCGACTTTGCGCATTTCGAATTCCACTATGGAACAGGGTAATACCTTGGATTACATGATGATTTGGGGATGGCAACATCGGCGGCTTTGAGAACTGCATTGGTGAAATGGGATGACATGGCATCCACATCGCCGAAAGGTTCATTGCAAATATTGATGTTGCGTTTAAACACATCCCAGTCTCCTTTTTCAATATGCACTGAGAGGGGCGTGAATCCGAGGGGCAAAAGACGTTGAAATGTAAAAGAATCGGGTAGTGGTCACTCCCATACAAATCGTGAAGAACTGTCCAGTCTAAGATTGGGGAAAGAGAGGAACTACAGATGGCTATATTCAGGAACGCGAAAGATCGGGAAGCTGTACAGAAGTGGGTGGAGTAGACCGTGTTAATGATCGCTATATCTCGGCTATCTAACAGTTTCTCAACGATATCACCCTTTGGGCAGTAGTGTGAAGAACCCCACATTAAATTATGGGCCTCGAAATCTCCGACGATAAGAAATGGGGAATGCAACTTGCCCATCAGGCCGCCAAGATCTTTTTTCGCAAATGACTGCCCGCGGGGATATAAATATTGCATACCGTAAATGTAAGGATAGGAAGGCTTACTCTTATAAATACGGTCTGAAAGACTTTTGATATAGAGACTTATTTGGCATAGACTGAAGCGTCTACGAGCACAGCACCGCCACCGTGTGCTCGAAGGCCTTCTTCTAGTCCGCCCTAAATAAGTATAATAATGGGACTAAAAAGAGTGTTTAAGTAAGCGATGTGTTGGTTGAAGACATACTATTTGAGGAGAACGACGAAGCAGATAGATTTTTAGGTCATCTTAACGGACATTAATACCATTCAGATTCCGGGAAAGAAGAGTGAAGGTTTGGAGTTTATCTGCTATTTCTTCGATTTTTGGATTTTCTTTGTGGACGACTTTAAAGTCAGATCCTGCTGTGATCTCCCCAAGATAATCGACGAAATCTCTCCTGGAATGATTACTCGCGGACATATCAAGTTCACTATTTCTGCTTCTAAACCGGCAACGACTAGAGGAAGTTGATCCGACTCGGGAATCCGACTTCAAAGCGTCAGATCTTCAAGATTGAGAGGAGCGAGTTTTTCACCTGAGATGACCCCGAGATAGTACTCAGGGGGATTGTTTCTTCGCGGGTTCGCTTGCTGAATGCTAGTTGAATTTGAGGTAAATGTGGAAACAGATACAAATTTTTGTTTGGGTGATACATAATACTTTGTAGGTATAAGGATTTTGCACCCCAGAAATTTAAGACAGTCTTTTATGACAGAAGGATCATCCAATGATATCTGAACACCAGAATTACATATTTTGGGAGTTTACATTTCCTCTTAAATCATCTGACAGCCAAAAGAAACTGTAGATAGTTTCGGTGCGGTGACTGCTATTGCGAAGGATTTGGTGATACTTATGGGATTTTTTATAAGGAATTTTTACGCCTGGGCTTGGGGGAAGACACGTTTTCCGTAACGCGGATATCTTAGATGTCTTTCTTTATGATATATTTTGCGCAGTTGTTGGAATTGGAAGGATGGCTTTTACGCAGTACGGAGGCGACGATCAAGGTTACGACTCGTGCGAATGCTATCCGCAAATAACACACTTCGCTGGGTGACTTGCACCGGTCTACTGTGTGACCAAATCTCTGGCACTTGAAGCAGCGCAGAGGACTCGGTACATACTGACTCACTCGCAGGGTATAAAAACCGCAGGATATGGATTCCGGGAGAGAGGACTTGTCAAACGTAAGAAGCAGTGTGGAGGTGGGGAGTAACTTTCCCAGCAACTTCCTCTTAATTCTGTGGACAATTACCTCGCCTTGGGTTTCAAAGAATGCCTTTAAGTCTTCATCTGACTCACGTGCAAAGTCTTCGTGATTTACGACGCCTTTGCACATGTTCAGGGCAGAATGTGTTAAGGTCTTGATTTTAAGATCAGCAATTCTTTTAATTTCAAATCACTAACGACCTGCTTGTCTGTGCGAGCTTCCAACATAATTTCACCATTCCGCTGGCGCACGACAGACTGAAGGTTTTCGATTTATCGTCAATTGCTTTCGCAAGACGGACAAAACTAATTGACTTAGAAGTCTTTTCCTCTTCAACACACTTGATTAATAGGAAGCGAGGCTTTGTCGGCTTGTCGCTATCCTTACAAAAGAAACTGTGTAGATCAGCAGTTTCACCGACTAATCGTCTCTTCCTAGAGGAAAATAGCAAAAAAGGGCTTGGCGTGCAATACATTCCATGTGTATGGATTTTAAATTTCATCCCCGTGTTCCCCACCTACAACGGCGTCTAACAAAGGGACACCCCATTGGGGTGCCAGGGTTGACACGGGAATATAGCGGGGACACGCAGGGTTATGCAGGGTTGCTCCAACGCCGCGATTAGGGGGAAGGACCCCCTGCGCGACCCATATCACCCTGGAGTTCAGTCGAAGACATAGTCCAGCCGATTGGTCGGGGGTGGGTTAGCCCCCGTTCGCCCGTCTACAAGAGACCGACGCCAAAACGTGCGTATTTGGGCGCATCTTAAGAATGCACGCAGCAATTTTTCAACTCACCAGGATTCCCATTCCCTTCGACACGGGTCGTAATGCACGTCAAATACATGGGTGAGCGTTCAGCGCACAGAGAAGGGTAGTAGAGACGATAAAAGCAATAAAAGTGAAAAACTAGATTATTAGGAGAAAAGGAAAACTTGAGAGCCTCTTTTGTATCCCACCGCCGGGACGTGGGCCGACTCACTTCGACGGCTTTTTTAATAATGGAAGAGCAGTATATAAGACGAGTGTGGATTTAGATAAAGGATACCGGAAATGTAAGAGAAGCAAAGTTGTCCTATGTTAAATCATGGGGATGCTTTTGTGTACAAATTAGAAGAAAACTAATGAATATTTAGGATCTACATTGTATGCAAAGGTAGATAATAAATGCTAGATGTGTCAGCATGCTAAGAAATCTGTAGATTTGGACGCGGTAGCTTGAATTTGTTAATAAAATCAATTTACGTATTTCAATCAAGAACAGCCAAATAAAATCCCATGAAATACGCTGCGGTAGAAAATACATATTCGCGAGTGGCCAATAAGAACATAATTTAAGTAGGTGTCTTATAATGCTCCATATACATATCGATATCCAGTAGCTCCGCCGAATAAGCAAGTAGCAGCGCTGTCTATTTCGCTTTCCTAGAACTTTATACCTGAAAATCATAACGTTGCCACTAAGGCATTAATACCTAGGAGGATTTTGATGTGATTTGGGGATTAGAAGTGGAAACCTAGTAATCATTTTTTGACGCAGTTTAATCCAGGTTGGAGGAGTCTCAACAGAGTTACACGTGGAAAATATATTAAAGGGAAACACAAATTTCACACTTTCCATACTAACTTAAATGGTGCGACCGATTCAATTGGAGGAGACGGAATATGACGTTTACTTGAAAGCCGAATGATTTAATTAAGAAAATCTATTTTGTATAATTGTGTTTTTATTTGACGTTATTATCGCGAAAAAATAAAATATATGTTATAATGAAAAACACCATCTGAGCCTAAGTTCTCCAGAGAATTCCGCTGTAATATTAGGGGTAGGTGTAGGGACCCAAATTGACGCAAGTCGGATAAGTCCCAACGAAATTACACGTGAAATACACGTGACAGGGAAACGTCCTTCCGTATAACTTGTGAATTGTATGACCGATTTGATTAAGGGAAAAGGTATATAGTACTCACTTCCGAGGTGAATGATTTTTTAAAATAAAACTAATTTTGCCAAATTCAGTTTCTGAGATGTTCTTAACGAGAAAACTATAAAACCTAGGTTAGGCATGAACAACGTCATTCGGGTCTAAGTACTTAAGGGGATTTAGCTGATCTTTGGAGAGCAGATATGGGGTTTGTACGAACATCTCCAACTGACGTATACCCCAAGTCAGCATAGTACTTTCGGAATTACTAGTGCACATGTGCCAGAATAACAATGAATACGAGACTTCCCTTATTATGGCCGATTAAGCGGCGGGTTTGTTTACCACTCCGAAGGGAGTCTTCAGTTTAGTATGAAGAAAAGGGCAGAAGGATAAATTCCGAATAAATTATGGTAAATTAACTAGCCTCTTGGGGTCGAAAAATTAAAGCGTGTTGTCTCATGGGTAACTCGAAAGATGATTTCATCTGCAGAAAGAATGTACCAGGAGTATGAGAGATTAGAGGTTACGATGACGCGAATTATGGAAGAAAATGAGTGGGTAGCAGCAATGGAACGTCGATTGCATTTGGGGTTGAGAGAATTTTAAATGCTAAGTTAGATAAACTCGAGCAAATACATTTAGGGAGACTGGAGGGTTTTAGATATTTTCACTGAGCAAATGGAAGCAACAGTACGTGGAACTGAGTTCCACATGATGGATTTTTGGAGGAAGTCGAAAGATATGGATTGTGAAGTGACTGTCGTAACGACATACAAAATACGTCAAGAAACGCGTAGAGAATATAACGCGTAGGCTTGAAAAACCAAATGAAGATTTTGGAAAAATAAATGAGCAAATCACTTATGCGGTAGCTACACAACGACAAAGAAAAATTAAAACGAAAGTAAAACCCACCATTCTGATGGAGGCAACAGATAAGACAGTGTATATTGAAACAGAGTAATACAAAAGTTTCAAAAAGGGAAATTACTTTAATGTGCTATCGAAGAGAAAGACACGAAATAAGTAGCTAGATGAGGATATAGGATAAGACAAGCTGAAGAAGGTAATCAGTGAAGACTCCTCATCCAAATGGTGAGATTCCTGTAGGTGAGCCAACGGTAATAGTCAAGTATATCCCACACGGGGTAACAGAAGACCAATTCTTGGATGAAATTAAAGATCAAAATAAAGAAGTGATACAGTGCGCGACAAAAGTACTCCGGTGAATAGAAGTAAAAGGGCAACGTCGGGCACATTGATTGGTAGAGGGTGATGGAAAAGACTTCCAAAAAATTGTGCAGCAATCTGAGGATATATTGAAATTTAGAGTCCCACTAAGTCGAGGAACTCTTGGAAACTACGCGGTGCTTTAGATATCACAGATTTCGTCATATTAGTAACTTTTGTGATGAGGAAAAAACGATTTGCGGACGTTTCAGCTGAGCCGGTCATAATCATGTAGAGTGTATGAAGAAAAGTGAAAACAGTGTATGCGTCAACTGCATGAGGAGAAACAAGCGTAGCGACCATACTGTACAGAGTAAGTTATATGAGGAATATTTGTTAGCAAAGCGTGTCATGCAAAGCAAAACTGATTATGGCGAATTGTAAAGGGGTCGAACAAAAGAGGTTTTTAAAACACGAGGTGATTACAAGGGAATCGATAATGCATTATGAATCTTTCAACAAAACACGCACTACGGAATAACCTCTCGTGAATTGTTTCCTCTTTTAGCTGGTGAGCATGTTTTAAATGGCCCTCATACAGAACCCCTACCTAGTTCGCGGAGAACCATGTCATGTTCCCTTACGAGCACGAAAAATATGTGCTAGAAATACCTTAGCAGTAACTTGTCTTGGAGAAGGGCATTAAAATAATGGATTTGAAACATTACGAGACAGATAACCTGCTAGCAACGAAAATACGAAAAGAAGATATGGAACTCTTGACTCAATGCTTACTGGAACTTCGGGCGGAAAATACTGGAGGATATATTACGTATGAAAAAAGTCTTTCTGGGGGAGAATTAAAGTAATATCTTAAAAGGTCTAGACAGTAATGCGAGACTAAAACTTTGGGGGGACAGAATAACCATGAAGAGAAGTAGAGATTTTGACGTATTCATCCTACGAAATAACTTCTTAATTTTAAATGACTATGGAGTAATGACGCGGAAAAACATCCATAATAGATTATGCATTAATTACTCCGCGGCTTGTAACAAAGGTTCATGAATGAAAGATTATACCAGGCGTAACTAGTGATCACAAAGCCCTCATTATTGATATATGGAACGCACAGGGAGGACGAAAAGACGTATTTGCCATGAGATTAAGAATACAGGATTGGAAACATGAGATTGCAGTTAATAAAAACTGGGCATCATTAACGTTTAGGTATGAGATAGGCTCCAAATAGAAATAAGTCTGGCAGGTTACAGTACTATGAATTTACGGGTAGTAAGTGCTAGACGAGGGGGTCGGTGGTGGTCTAAGGATTTGACGATTTTAAGGCGGAGAAAGAGCAAGTTACAGTGAATTGCCCTTCGCTTAAAAAAACGGGTCAAGGACATGACACTCTAATTGAAACTATATCAATATGACAAAGCGGGAGTTTAAAACGAAATAAAGGATTCAAAGCAAAAATATTGGACCATTTATCTAGATCAATGTCTTGGAAAATCATGCTGAGGCATACCCTATGCTATAGCAAAAAGAAAAAATCAAGGCGGAAGAGATATGGTACCCTTTGCGACTAAATGACGGGAGTTTAACACAGCTTTGGGAGAAAATGACAACGGCACTGCTAGAGAAAATTTTGCCTGATGCGTCAGAGGAGGTATCATGGGGTAACGTGCTGCCTGTAGCTGTCAAGAAACTATAATACACAGGGAGATAAATATTCTAATACAGAATTTTCCCGGGGAAAAAGCGCCTGGATTTGATGAAGTGGCACATGAAATATTTCAAAAAGCATATAAGTGCAATCAAGTAGCGGCTGCATATTTTCAAAAAATATATTTCTCAAAACTGTTTTCCAATACAATGAAAAATGGGGGTCCTCCGGATATTAAGAAAGAAGGGATTAGAAACATGCATGACGTGATGTCATACAGACCCATAAAATTACTACCCATTTGGGGTAATGTACCTGATAAATGGTTGCATAAAAGTATTTGTGACCATTTGGAACAAAATAATTTACTATACGAACATGAGTACGGATTTCGTCCGGACAGGTCCAGCAAATAGGCAATACACTACCTTGTGGATGCAATACGTTTTTTGTAGGACTCGTGAACGGAAAGGTCATTAGAGCCCATGCAGGTGTGGAAAATGCAGTTTCGCACCATAGAGAAGAGCTGTAGTGACTCTTCCCCGTGTGTGGAACTCGATAAATGTCTCGACTATACACACTTAAAAACCCTCCTGAATTCAACAAATATCTAAATACAAAGATGAAAGAAAAGGAAACAGTTCTTGAACACATTGAATCATATAAAAGGAAAAATATCTAAAAAATTATAGTTTTCAAATTACAAAAATGAAGGACGAAAGGAAACAAGACAGGGATTAGGAAGAAGAAAGCAAATTTAAACCCTCGCGAGAACTGTGGGAGAAGCTCCGATATACACATAAAATTCAATAGTTTATTAACTTTAACCGTTAATTTCCTAGAAATATGCCGCCAGACCAATTTGTCTTGGTATTCTCATGTTTTTATGCAATCGGTTAGTAGGTGACGCACTATCAGAGAAGCGCTACACTCCTCACAAACGTTCATCTTCAAATAGTAATAGATATCGATGAGTGAGAGGACAATGTCCTATGTGCAGGCGGGTTAGCAAGTCCTCGACGTGCCGGACTGAACTACAGGAACTGCTCCATGACTTAACAGAGGATTTGATAAGTCGGAGCTTTTTCACTTCAACAGACAACCACTCATTGTTCCATTCACTCAGAATCCTTGTCTTGATGCAGTTTAGGAGATCCTGTTTTGGAATCGTGAAAAAATCCACTCGATTTTTGAGGCATGCTGCCTTTGCAGAAAAGTCTGCTTCTTCATTTCCTCTAATTTCTATGTGTCTGGGAATCCAGCAAAATATTATGTAATTTCCATTACTTTGGAGCGAGGAAAGTACATCCTGGATGTTATGGATCAGCTTATCAGCTATATACATAGTCTGGATTGCTTAAGGGGCACTCACAAGATCAGAACAAATTATGAAATTTGATCCGTTTGTTGATCGTAGTGCTCTCAACTTGGCGTTGCACTCAGCGGTGTAAACGCTGCACAGGTCGCCAAAAAAGTAGTCTCAGGACTTACGGGGAAACACCATGGATCAGCTGACATAATCGGCCTTCTTCGACCCGTCTCTAAACACCGGAATATGGACACGGCGGTTGTCGAGGAGTAGGTGAAAGTATACCCTCAACATCGCAGCTGGAGTGTTCTTCTTGTCATGATGCAGAAGATTGAAATTAATCTTCGGTTTGTGCAAAGTCCAAGGAGGAGTTATACTGAAACTATGATTTAAGACATTAGGTGTGCGTATAATCAATGTTTCCAAAATTTCTTTGAAGTGATATCTAAAAGGTTTGGTTGCTCTTAGTTAGTTGTAGAAACGGATGGAAGGAGAAGAAGGTTGTAATACTGCGTTTTGTACCGGATTGTCGGGTATAGTAGCAGGTGGCAATATTGTCGTAGCATTAGGAGTTGCCGCCGGACGGAAAGAGATTGTTCGCCACTCTCGGCATACACACTCGAAAAGGGACTAGTACGATAGACTCCCGTAACAAGTCAAATTCCTGCGTGATGGACACTATACAACTTGTTCAAATAGCTTGCATGAGCATAGCTATACAACACAGTCATAATCAAGCAGAGATCTTATGAAAGCTCGATAAAACTGGAGTAAGGAGAAGCGATCAGCACCCCATTCCCTGTTAATCAGGTATTTCAATAGATTCAGAGACTTTAATATTCTCGCTCTTAGGTTAGTCAGATTTTTAATCCAATTAAGTTTCTGATCAAAGATTAGACCTAAGAATTTTACAGAAGAATAGAATTTTAGAACGTTGTTCCTCAGCGGGACGTAAGGTTCTGCCAGAAGGCATGTTTTTTCAGCAGTGAAACGAAAACCTGTCATCTTTGACCAGTGGTATAATCTATTGAGGATAAGTTGGATTTGACGCTCCGCACCTGTGACACTGTGATGAACAACGACAAAAAAGAGAGTAAGACAGGATTCTATACAGCGGATGTTATGCTGTTAATGGCCACTGGACAGAGGTCAGGACCACACTCAGGACAGAGCACTGAGGAATACCGCTCTCTTGAAGAAGCAGATCCGAGGCGTCTCTTCCAATCCTGTAGCTACAGGAACGCTGATCCAAAATGGACTGTAACATCAGACGAAGACCCCCAGGCATAGAGTTGTTTTAAAATGTCATGACGCCAAGTAGTATCGTAAACCTTCTCGATGTCAAATAATATTCCGACATGTTGTCTTCGGAAGAAAGAATCTTGAATTACTGTTTCCAGGAGAAGTAAGTTGTCTAAGGTGAAATGGAATATCCTGAAACCACACTAAGATCGACTCAGCATGTTATGCCTTTCAAGATACTAGCCGAGACGTCGGTTCATAATTCTCTCCAGAGTTTTACCGACGCAACTCGTCAAGACAATACTTCGATAACTACTAATAGCCGTTTTTTTAGTTCTAGGTTTTAATAGGGGAATTAGCGTTGCTTCATACCACGAATTAGGGAATATTTCTTAAATATGAAAGATTAGAGATACCCAGAAGGTTTTCTTTCAATTCTAGACTAAGTTGTCTGAGCATTTCATAATGAATGAAATCAGGGCCAGGAGCAGTGTCGTGGGTTGATTCAAGTTCCCACATTGAGAGGGGAGTGTTGTAGGGTTCAGAGTTTGAGGAACGATATTCAAAGGAGGTGCTCTCTGCTATTTTCTTTTTCGTCGCGAAATTTGGATCGCAGTTTGCTGGAATGTTTGGTCAGCAAAGTATTCAGCCATTCCTCTGTTGTTAGTGAGAACAAAACCCTGATAATTGAATCCAGGTATTGGGACTCCAGAATACCTTCCAGATATCTTTCGGATTGACCTCCATACTTTAGTGGAAGGTGTTGTTCTCTTAATAGTACTTAGCAACTCTTTCGAGGAGGTGGATCTGGATTCTTTGATGGTTCTGCGCGCTTTTGCTCTAGCAATCCGATATGCGGCGAGGTTTCCTGGAGATGGACCACCCTTAAATTTCCGCAATGCTCTTCGCCTCACCCGAGTGGCGGACAGACATGCGTTGTTCCTCAAGGGGCATGAGGTCTTCGCGGAAACATAGATGTTTCCGGAATGGATTCTTCAGCGGCGCGATGAATCATCTTGGTCAGATTGTGGACCCTCTCTTGTCCAGTTAGGCTTTCTGAGAATCCATTTCTGTGGCTTGCATTCGAGAACAGTCGCACGTTCCTGCAAGGACAACCAGATAGGATGATGGTCGCTACCAAGCAGATCATCTTCTTCCTTCCATTGGAAGAGCAACTTCAGGGGAACAAATTCACACGTATAAATTGACACCGAGAAATCTCGTGTCGGATAAAGTTAGATTACAATTGGTATGCTCTAAATTGTAACTGCTATAGCCTGGATTTGAGTTTGTAGGAGAACAGGTGAGCGGATGATAGTGTTTCTAACAACTCTACCTTTTGTTTGATCTCCCTTGGTGTCGTCATATCTGGAGATGCTTTATTCTTGCAGAGAGGGAGAGTGTTCCGGTAAAAGTTGTGTCTCTTGCAGACAAATACAGATCGGATTGCGACGCGCTATGAGATGTAACTCTTCACGTTGATTTCTATAGCCATTAAGCCCACTGAAGTATGGAAGCCATTACTATTTGGAACCTCCTGGGACGTGCTTTTGAATGTGAATTTCCGCGTCACTTTCGGACAATGCAAGACCGACTCGGAGGAAGGAAAACAGATGTTCTTTTTACGGTTTTTTGACTTCTTGGATGTTGTTATGTTTTATTATAAAATATCGTTAGATTTCATTGGTTTAGTCTTGGAACTCTGCTTTGACTTTGTCTGTTGCTAAATAGCTTGGGCACGTGTCACACTTCAAGATGTTTTCAGTGATGTAGATTGAAGGGTTGTTGATGCAGTTTTTGGCTTAACAGGAACAGGTTGGACATCTTTCTTTCCACATTTGCACTGGCATGTGCACGACGTTGTCGTAGACGCGTCAATGAGATCGGCTTGAACTGAAACTTTCTTTTTTACTACAGAAGTCTTACTTGCTGTGGAGTAACTGGTAGAAAATACAGGGTGTAATCCCGGTATTTTTTCACGCTTCACCGTACTGGATGTTGTCCGTGATCTTGATCTCCTGCACTTTTTTCCTTCCAGAAAGAAGACGCACTCCTTGCTTTGCACCGGGTGGCTGCCTGTGCAATTAATGAACTTAGCAGGCCCCGGGCATGAAATTCCGAGTTCGTGTTCCTTCCCGCATTTACCGCATGTTTCACGGTTCTTACATGATGTTGTTGTATGTCCAAACTTCTAGCACTTGAAACAGCGCAGAGAATTTGGAACAAAGGGTTGCACAGGCAGGTTAAACGATGTAGCTTTTAGATCTTTCGGAAGCTGAGGACAGTCTAATATCACGATGAAGAAACTGGTCTTCTGCAGAACACCATTAACCTTCCTCATGATTTGACTGACCTCAACCACGTTGTCAGCCTCCCATTCTGCAACACGTTCGTCGTCCATAAATTCCTTGCAACTTATGACTTCCTTACTGCGAATAAGCGCAGCATGGCGCTCGTTCTTCACAAGGAACTCTCCCAACAAAATACATTTTAAAAGTCTAAACGCTTGCTTGTTGGTTTTAATTTCCAACGACATTGACCCATTACGCAGCCTCTTGATTGATTTAAGCGTTCCAACTAAATCCTGTACCTTTTTGTAAATATAGAACGGGGATACTTTTTCAAATGTTCCGTCTACACGTGTCATTGTGACGAAAACATTCTAGTGAGAAATGTTCTGTTTCTTTACTGTTTTTGTTTCTGAAGTGGGAGGGCTGTGTACCCTCGGACGCTTCGAAGATCCTTAGGTGGAATACTCATCTTGCGACAGGCCAATTTCGCAAGGCGGGGAAATCGAGACATCTGTTATTTTGTCCCACGAGTTTGGAGGAAAATATGTCTGATGACATGGATCCCCCACATCATGCCACTAAGCCTTATTCAACTGATGTACGGCAGTTGCCCCAGAGGTTGTGCGCTAGCGAATGTTTATCCTCAACACCCATTCACCTTATCGGCGCGTAACACACTTTGAGGTTGAGGTTTTTTTATAGAGGTATAATCTTTCCTCGCGACCTGGTCGCTGAAAGTAAGATCTCCGCCCGTAGTTGTACGTTTTCGTACAACTAAGTATGAATTAGTAATTTTCACTGATTTCGTCGGTGTTTTTGGCAACGCAAGTTGTGACTTAGTAGTGCAACAGTTATCAATTATAAACGTTAAACATACTTAATAAATATGGTTGCCGTTTTTCTGTGACAGAAATATAATATTTTGACTAGGCGCAGCGACAAAACTGAAGACGACGAAACGGTGTTTGCAGGGTTCTGGCTGGGGGACGTTATTCTAGAGGGTGTTAATAAATTGGCTGCTGGTTAATATGGCTAGCACTGCATTAACGGTTGTTTCTTACGCGGATGATATTGCAGTGTGTCTTTGGAAATAGCCGAATACAGATCAAAGTGCAGCTGTTACGTGAGATTGTGAGAAGGAAATGGCGAATTTGCATTTGAAAATGTCTACTTCAAAGACAAAAGGTTTATATTTTTGAAATCCAAAACTCCGAAATCCAAGTCTTAAAATATACGGACGGACAATTTACATAAAACGGAGTGTGAAATACATTCATGTAATGGTGGACGGGAAACTAAACTTTCAACAACACATAGACTAAGTTATGGACAAAGTTAGAAAAGTATACCATAGCCTCAGGCGTGTAGGATTTAACAAATATAACTTAACGCATGACAAGTTGATTACACTTTACAAAGGGGGCCTGTGGCCGATTATTGATTATGGTGCAGGTGTGTGGATGCATATACTTAGCAATGTGCTTATCCAGCGCCGAGTTCACAGTTAACAGAGAACTGAAATACAAGAATGTGCTTCTTGTATTTCACTAGATGTTACGGAACTGATCAGTGGCGACGCTGGCTTTGAAGTTAAATGTGGGAACATTGCAGCTAGACCTACATCTCCAAAAGAAGTATCTACGGTTTTGGTTGAAGAGTAAAGGAGAGGTAAAAACTGACTATGAAAAACATTGAAAGTTGACAAGAAAGCACGGTGGAGGATGATGCAACCTTTATTAGACACATGGCAAATACGTTGGCGAACATCAGACAAAAGGGAGACAATTATATATGTTCATTACGGAAGTCAGATGCCACGAGAAATCGTAAAGATGGTTTAAGCCAACACCAGCGGTTCTAGAGATATTAACAGGCCATTGTAACTTTCAAGACTATTTATATAGAATCAAGATGATATATGTAAAACTGGTAAGGAAGACAGAGAGCACCAAGTATGGGAATGTCACTACTGCGATGAAGAACGCTGGGAACATATTGTGACTTTAATAAGGAAAGGTTTCTTCAACAAACGTAGTTACCCAGGGATAATTCGAACGGAGAAATCGTATGAAGCATTTGCGGAATACATTAATAAATTATGTCAAATACGCAATATATTGAAAGGAGTTGCTTAACATATACCAAGAGGACTGCACCCACCTCAACCTTCTCGCGGTGTGGACGGACACACTTGTAATGTGGTGACGTGATTCCTTTAAAGATAAGCATTTTTCATAAAAACATCTCTTTATTGACTATATAATAAGAGATTAATAAAAAACTTATGCTCGATAGCTTGAATTAGATATTGATGTAAACGAACAGAAAATGTAAATGGTAAATACACAATTAAAAGTCTGAAACATAATATTGGAATCCATTCTGCTAAGAGACAACACAATTAATTGTGTATTTTTATACAACAGAAACTCTCCTGAATATTGTCTATGATCATAGTTTTTATTTTGTGTTACACATATTTATTAAATTTATTGAATTGTGAGTTAATGGATATCACTAATACATACACGAAAATACCGCTAAGAACAAAAACGTAGAGTGTGGCCGATGCGGGACGTTTTTGATTGGCTGCGCCATTTTTCCGTCAATGGGAAGCCAATTTAAAATTATAAGATACATTGCAATTGAATTTATTCAGTTCATGTCACTTTAATGACTGTCGACCAGCAAACACATTAAACCTTCTAAACTCGAGAACCTCTAAACCGATTTTCGTGATTCTTTTTTTAACTCTGGTAAGGTTTGCATATATATTTTGTTATTCTATGTATCATAAGTAATAGACAATGACGATAATAGGGTATAAAGTCGGAAAAAAATCAATCTTTGGAGAGAGATTATTGTATACCCTGTCTAAACGGTTAGAGATAGGTAGCAACAATGAATGGCAACACTGTTCGCCTCAAAGAGTTCTACAGAAAAGTCCGCGACAGCATGTGTCCATCTATAAGGGTGAACCAAAATTACTGAAAAATTTTAAAAATAGACTTAAAAGAGTAATTCAGGCAGATAAAATAATTTTTTATCCAATTAAATGAATTCTGTGTTTTGTACATTTAAGAAATATGAAAAATGTTATTACATAGTAAAATTGCAGGAATAGTTTATACTTTACAGGCATTTTTGTTTTACAGGCAGTCGCGGCCGCCGCCGCTGGCCCTGTCGTGTTGCAACTCAAACATCGCTCTAAGACAGCTCCTGACAGACACAAACATCATATTTGTTGATCCCACCTTCCTGCCAAGGCACGGACTCCACCTGAGACCATCTGGGAAACAACGTTTCGCTTCTCTCTTAGCTACATACCTCACATCACCTCCTCCACCTACGCCAAATCCACCACCCACCCCTATTGTTAACTCGGCACTTTCTCCATCTCTCCCCACTCCCATCTCTTCTTCTGTCCTTGATTTGCCCGCGCCCCTTATCTCACCTCTCCCGTCCAAATCTGTTTCACTGGCCCTAATCGCGACTCCTTCCGCCACCAAACACGGTTACAACTTGCGGTCGGGAGTTCGATATGTTGTTTGAAGATGACAATTTATATATAAATTCTCCTCTACCATATGAATTCAATTGCATCCCTCGAGAAAATAAAATAAATATCTTACATCATAATGTTCAGCCGCTTTCCAACGAGGTAATAGATATATAAATTCTTTTACTATACTATCCATTTGATTTGTTATGTCTAACAGCATTGACTTTTTTATAATGACATAAAAAGTAATTTTACTCCAAATTAATCTTTAATTAGTTTTTGCTGTCGACAAAATTTCAAAGGTAATCATCCTCATTGCGGTACATGTATCTGCGTTAGAAATGACAATTTAACCCTTCTCACTCTTAGGTTAAAAGAAATTCTGCTCGGATAGTATTTTCGTAATCTTCGCAGTTCATTTGACCGATAAAGGCATTATAGTTTTGTGTATTTACAGACCTCCTCAATCAGATCTTGAAATATTTTTTCTGAATTTCGAAATCGTATAAAAACGAGGGTGTGGCATCAGTGTTCCGCGCCTGCACCAGATGGTGCTCATCGTGGATGGGCTGCACGGCCTAAATTGTTACAAGACCCAATGAAACATAGAATGCGAGTGCCATGTCCGCCGGAAACCGGCGACTTAAGCACTCATTAGCGGGGAAAAATGGACTCGCGTCTAAGGTTCATCCCAAAAATTGCTGGATCCGGTAATTGTAAACAATAGACTCATGTATACTTCTCAAGTATTTAAACAAGGGTACATCGACCACTTTGACCAAATATTAACTATTGAAGATAAATTAAAACCACGAAATATCCTTTACAAGATTACGAAACAGTTCAACGAAAAAAATAACAATGTTTAAAAACCTTTTACATCAGGAAACGTGCGATGACGTATAAATGTGAAAGCAACAACCATAAATTAAATGTATTTTTTCAATATTCTTGAAGTATTACAACTCTTGCTTTCCTATAAAACGCAAGTTAATTAAAGTAAACAGTCACAATCGATGAATAACTTAAAGGATTAGAATTTCTTCCAAAAACAAACGGTACTTATATTATCTTTCAAAACTCAATACCCAAGCAACCTAATTTCATGATTATTTCCGTAAATATAAATCCATCTGAGAAATGTGGTCTATGCAGCGAAAGTAATAGAAAATGACAGACAGATAATCGAACAACCATGTGGAATATTATAAAGAATTACACATCACCTTCAGAAAATTGCCAAGAAAATATTTCCCCACTAGACGTTGGCAAAATTTATTAAATCCAAAGCAAATTGCAAATTTGTTTAATTATCTCTCAAAAATAGGTAAATTATCGAAATCAGTAACTTAAAACTAATGTCTGCCAAGTACATCCACACACATACCGCATTCTATGTTCACTTCCGAGACTAACTGTAGTGAAGTTATGAGTGTCATCAGTTCCTTAAAAAATAAGTATTCAGCAGGGATGGATGATATTCCTGAATTTATACTAAAATCTTCCTCTCTCGTTATATTAAATGCAGTCACTCATATTCTCAATAGCTCCCTGAAAAATGTGTGTTTCCTGGCGTAGTTAAAAAAGCTAAAATGAAACCATTACATAAGAAATGAAATAAACCTGATGCTGGAAACTATCGACCCAAATCGGTATTCCTAACTTTCTTAGAAATATTCTCTCAAACGATCAGCACGGTTTCAGAAAGTCTCTTTCAACTAACAGCCTCATATTTTCTTTTCTAAATGATATAACCAATTCTCTTAACCGTGGTGATAATCCATAAGGTATTTCTCTTGATTTTTTGAAAGCATTCAATGTAATCGATCACGAAATTCTTCACTCAAAACTGCACTCATACGGTATTCGTGAATTGCCACATCAATGGCTAACTTTCTACTTGAAAGATGGGCATCAGCATGTTGAAATTTCCCATGTTGCAAATAAAGTATGTCAATATTACCTTTCAAAAACACAGCCACTTATTTGCGGAGTTCCTCACGGTTCAATTTTAGGCCCTATTTTTTATGTCATCCACAACGCCCGATTACAAAATGGTTCTCTTTGCTGAACACACAAATCTTTTTTGTAAACATGTGAATGCTCAAAAAACTCGATCTAACCTCACGTCTTGGTTTCATTCAAATCGTCTCACCGTTAATACTGATAAAACAGTATACATATCATTTCGCAATAGTGTAAAGAAATCTCTTCCCCCTATATCCATTTCGCTAACGGAACACAAAAAAATCAGCCAAGATAACATATTTAGAGCTTCATATTCAGGATAACCTCAAATGGAATTGCCATATTGATAATTTGAAATCCAAACTTACCAAATATGCTATGCATTCCGAATTTTACCCAACATTGTTAGTCAACACGTTTCTCGCTGTGTGTATTTTGCAAATGTATATTCTCATTTACGGTATGGCATTATCTTCTGGGGTCAATTCACTCAGAGCATCCAAAATTTTAGAATTATAATGATAATAATTAGGATTAGATGTATATCTCACCCCCGACATTAATGTAAACCTTTGTTTAGAGAATTAAATATTCTTCGTCTCCCTTGCATATACATTTATGAAGTAGTCGTGTTTGTTAAGACAGAACTATTAAAATCCCACCCCTGCTTTAGAAGAAATAGTCACGAACACAACACTCGTAATAAGGCGAATATTCTTCGTCCTGGCGTGTCCACAACTCTTCGCTAAAGGGGTCCTTATCATTCAGGAATAATTTTGTACAATTCCCTTCCAAAAAAATCTAAAATAAATAAATAAATTGAATCTATTTAATTCCACGGTTAAAAGCTTTTTAATGTGCTATATTTTCTATAATGTGAAAGAATTTACAGATATTAATAAATGAAGTTAGTGAGAGTTTCAATTTCCTAATAAATATTTTTCCAACAAGTCTTCGGTTGATATAAGTCATGTTAATATCTCATATACTTTATCACGCCATTGTTATAGTACTGTATATATTGATTAAATTCTTTTTTCATGCATGTTGATTTTGCTGCTTTTGTTTATTAATAGTTTATTTCTAATTGTACGCAACCTTGGCTCGGTTGTGTACATTATCTATGAAGCCCCATGCAGGCCCGGGTTTTCCTCCGGTTTTCCTCCGGGTAGTGGCGGATTTTCCTTGGGCGGGAATGCCATTAATGCTTTAGTTTTATTAATCTCGAATTTTTACTGCACTAATATTTTGTATAAGAAATGATTTTGTATAAGAAATGGATAACAGTAGGTATTTATTAAATAATTTCTTATGTTATGTTAAATGAAAATGGGAGACGGGACCGAGATTCGAACTCGGGACCCTGAGCTTAGCGCGCTCATGCGCTTATCAACGACGGGCTATGGAGGCAAACGGGATGGCGCAGTTGGTAAGCGCATGAGAGCGCTAAACTCAAAATTCCGAGTTCGAATATCGGTTCCATCTCCCATTTTCATATAACAATCTGGTACCTGGCGGTGAGGTTCACCGCAATTTAGAAGATTTCTATGTAAATAATTTCTTTTGTAAATATTTAATCCGCCACTGCTCATGGGTCCTTGACCGGAATTGATGGGAAGGACCCTTGCTTGTCTCCGGAGAGTAACTTTTCTTATTGCCTCTCACGTGGTTATATGCAGTTTGCAACTGATTTTTTGAAAATAAATTTTATAATATAGTTTAATAGCGTACTTGCTCCACGTGATTGTAGGCAGAATTGAAATGGCATTTGCTAATTTATTTGGTTTTATTTTGAAGAACCGATTGTGATTACCCCTTAAATAGAGTATAGGGTCTGAATCACACTCATTAAGTTAAGTCTGATTCTCTTTGTCATCACGAGTGGTTCTGTGAACGAATCCCGCGCATAGAGCGGGTCATTTACTGGGTTTGGATGAAAAGCACATTGGGTCTAGAGAACTACATGTAAGGTACAGGTCAGTGGCGGGGGGGGGGGCAAAATTATATAATACTGACAAGTACTGGTGAGCCGGGACTATAGGTTGATCTATATATCACATACCATGATAGATATTAAAGAAAGAAACGAGGTATTTCGCTCCTTTATAGATGGGATATATGAGATTAAAGGAGCACTGAAAATGTCGTGGAGTACCTACACGGGAATATTGAGTAAATTTAAAAAGATTTGGTGGCGGAAAGAGAAAAGGAATTACGAGACGATAGTCATGTAATGCTTCTTATGGTTCAAACGTGATTACATAAATCAGGAAATGAAAAATAAAGACAACAAAAATTTGAAATGTAGATTTGATACGTTAAGATTTTTATACTTCACGTTAATTGGCACTGAGGTACTAGTTACCCGTTGACCAATTTATCTGCTTTAATAATAGTGCTCACATTTAGAGTAGTAATAAAAAGATACCTTTCAAAGGAATTGCTTGTTTAAAATAAAAACCAAAAGTGATAATTAGACGAAGTCAAATACGTGAGGTTACTCAAGGACGTTTTGTATCCTATTACATTACGCAATACGTAAGGAAAAATAAATATTGTGTTAGTTATAGAAACTAAATGTAGAAAATAAGCTTCTTGTGGTCATTCATTTACTTACAGTTTTAAAACAAAGTTAAGTGTACTAGCTTTCACCTGGCGTACACTTCCACACAGTAATCCAAGTTGAGGTCCATTTTATCAACGGCTAACAATTGACAAGTGCGACAGACGTTTTTGAAGCATTGTATTCCTCAAATAATTTTTTACTCTGTTCAAGACACTGAAAGATCGTTCTGCCAATGCAATAGAAACAAGGACAGTAACAAATAAACTCAAAATCCGGAAAAGGTTTGGAAATACATTCTGTTTATGAATTTTTTAGACTTAAATTGTAGCACTAACTTTGAAACAAGTTTACGATCTGTTTCTTCCGTATCTTTTCGAGAGAACACATCAATTTCTGCAGATAAAGTTTCACTGTCAATACCAAATGCTTCACTCACAGCTGAACAAGTTTCTTTGATAATGTCACTACAAACCTTAGATTTCTTCATTGAAGCAGTCAGTACTGTTTCTATAGGCACTGAAAAATCAGATGATTTTTTTTTTCAAAATGTGAATTGAAGTTCACAGAGAGTGTCTAGAGGGTTGTAAAATGTAACATCTCCGCCAATTTTCTGCGTAACTTTTGATTTGCATGGAGCAGTAGGCTCCTTGAAACTGTTTCACAAAAGGTAAGTGATTCAGACCAAAATTTCTTGAATTCACATTCATTTCTATAATCAGCTAAAGACCTCAGTATTCTATCGGCAATATCACCTACTTCATGAACTGATACATCATGATTTTATGTGTATTTTGAAAGAATGTTCGTCTTTTCAAACACACGTTTCGTAACATGTAATGTGAAAACGAACTCAAACTTACTGATGCACATTATCAAACCGTGAGCTTCACCGCCAATATTTGGGTCAGTAACGTCAGTTTCTTCCAAAATCAGAATTATGTCTACTAGGTGCTGTTGAACGGCACGCAAGCTATCTTACCTGCTGCTAAAACTTGTGTCGTTCATTGCTTTAAGATACAAATCTTTACCTACCGCACTGCCTGCGCTAGTTCAATTCTTCACATTTGTAAACACTGCATGTCGTTTGGGAGAAGCTTCAATGAAACAATGAATGTTATGTTGTACTGAAAACATTGCGTATAGAAACCATGCTTAGAGACATCTGAGAGTGTAAGATTAAGAGAATGCATCCAGCAATGTACAGAAATTATGTGGGGATTGTTTTCTTTCATTTATGCTACCACTCCTTTGTAAATACCGCTCATATTACCTGCTCTGTCGTAATATTGATCAATTATATTTCGAGGACTGATTCTTACATACCCCATTTTCCAGTATAAACAACTTTAAAGTAACCATTAATCTGATATTATTATGCGGCAACTCATTTTTATCGCATATCGCACGAAACCAACATTTGAATTTTTAGTGGGGCTTTAGGGCTCATCAACAGCAAGGTCATTAGAGTCCTTAACAAATTTGAAATAGGGGGTAGATAGATTTTGAGATGACAATTTTTTGCTACTTCGATATAAATTAAAGGAAAAACAATTAGGTGACACCAAAGCAAGGCTGGTATAAATGTTTTTTAACATAATTCCATGTTTTAGAGGGTTCAAATAAAATGTTTATTTCTTCCTTGCAGAAAGTGGGGGGCAACTCCTCCCCACGCACCCCAAATTTCCGCCACTGTCTCTAATTGGGTCTACCATAGTTAACAATAGTGAATCATGCTTAACTATGGTAGTTCATTCAGTTTTGGAAAAAATTAAAGGAAAGACAATTAGGTGACAGTAAGGGACATGTGCCAGTTAAAGCACAGATAAGAACTGTTAAGAACTTATCACAGAAAGTTGTGGTTCACCATTGAACCTGAAAAGTGACGGTTCGAACACAGAAAGTGGTGCCAATAGGGATGGTAGGGGGATTTCCAAAAGATAAGTGATGGCAATGGCTGTGGTTTCCTAAAAAGCGGCGTTAAAATTTTTGAAAGGGGGGGTTTCCAAAACGTTTTTTTTTAAGTATGATGCAACATTTCCCAACATGGCGTAATATGACGCAACATTGCACCTGTTTCAGAAACGACGGATCATCCCTTAAAAAAGTGGTTAAAATATTTTAAATGACGGAAATTTTTTTTAAAAAATATGTAAATTAAAAAAAAATTGGGTGTGTTCAATAGTCTTACCTCGACGACGACTCATCACTGACGGCCGCAGAAAAGGGACTTCTTCATCGACATCAGTGAGACTAAGATGTTTATTTTTATTTTTCTTATCCGTACCACCGTAGACGTCATCCTCTCTACAATCTCTATCTATTGACGTCTTTTTCCCACACCACTCTGCACTTTTGGAGATCGAAGTGGGTAGAAGGTGCCCTAACTGGGTGTGTTTTTTGTTAAAGTATGTATCATTGAATATCCGAAAAAAAAAATTTACATTATACAATGTTTGTATTTTATATAAAATTATTATACATTATCTTATGCTACAATATGATAATAACATTTTTTAGTGTTACAGCTTCATGAATAGAATTTTCTAAATTAGTGAGTCGCGATCTTCTGCAGTCGAAGAGGGTTCCTCCACCATGCGATAGTACCAATCCTATTTCACGTAACTTGTCAAGAATGAGGTTCCGAACTGCTTCAATTCTTTTCAATCTATTGTCTATACATTTCTTAATTGCTTGATCTTCTTCTTGAACGGATATCATATTTTCTTTAACATGTTGTAAGTCTTTAAATGCATGCTGTATTGCATAGTTCACATAGCCTTTGTTCACATCATCTGTAGCGTTTAATGGATGGAACACACAAGTTTTCTATGCGAAAGCGATTTGCATCAAAAGGTGAGTTACCTGGATACAATCGATGTCTGTATATATGCAAATAATAAACCTGATTTTATAGTGTGCTTGGAGGACGAATCAATAACGTCACATTAACAAGGCGTCGACATATTGGACATGTAGACTGATTTTGTAACCAATTGTGGATACATGTTTGGCAGGAGCAGTGTCCACAGTATGTTATTACCTTTTCGCTTTCTTGCACATGCTCGCGAAGACATGTAGAACACTCAGCCAATTCTAAAAAGAAAAAGTTGACTTTAGTGTACAACATTGTTTGTGGAGACATGAATAAAAGTTTGCAACGTCTCATTTGTCATTCTTTCAATTCATTCTCTCGTTCTAGATATAAGATTTTCGCAATTCAAGTGAGACGACAAAGATTCATGAATGCGTTCTATTAATTCCATAACCATATCGATAAATTCAATTAGATCGAATGGCATATATCTCATTCTTTTCAAATATCCAAATACAACAGCCATGTTTCGAAGGTCATTCTTTTTATAATATCAATTATTTTTTATTATAGAATAGATACAGTAGATCACCGTTCAAACATGTATAAAAAATTATTAAGAAAATTGCTTTAATCAACTAACACAGGTGATGTAACATTCATTTGTTGTAATAAATACTCTTCATCCTGAGAGGATATAATTGTGAAATCCAATACTTTGATTGAACACTGCTTCACGTCGAATGGATGACGACATAGTGGACAATCATCGCGTTGTTTCTCCCAATTCTCGAAGCATGGTTTCCTGAAGGTGTGCATACACAACGTAATGTATATGTCAGATTTACCATTTAAACAAATAGGACAGAATGTCATGGAAGTATGAAGAGAATGACAAGTGTACAAGTAATAATACATTCTAAGATGATGTCCACACACTTCCACATATAATATGCACCTGATGAAGTCGAGATTGTTGACCTGACTTTCGGTAGAACAATTAACAAATACGATTCGTTATACCGTGTTTCGTTCTCGTTCGTCAAAATAGCTACGACTCTTTTCACTTAATCATCTGTCATGCGATGTGTACAACATAACTAAATGAGTATTCGGTAATATGGTTGGAGTGTGCAATAAACGCGATGGGTACAATTATCAGTTATGGGCACTATATTATCCAATGTCGACTGACATCTAACAAAACGTATGATGAAAGCAAATGTTAGCGATGTCATCCACATTCGCATAATATTATGCATCAGTTACTTTTTTTATATTCTGCAATGTCAAGATGCGCGATCTCTTCTTTTTTCTCCTCGCGACACAAGCAGCAGTCGCGAACAAGTGGTGGTGGTCCGTCAATATGTGTGTTGCGAATATTGTAATAATTGCGCTTTGTAATAGTCAGCGCATTAGTCGAACACAATGCTCAAAGTCGAACTGTTCTTTGCAGCGTTTCATTGCAGATCTTAAGTAGTACATGTAGACATGCGACATTTCTTTATCTTTTGACGCACGACCTACTTTTTTACATCAATGTGGGTTACCATGCATTAACGCACATCCTACCGCATTGACGTCAAAAGATAACGAAATGACGCACGAAAGCAATGTACTATATAACATGTTTTGTTGGGGATAAGAGCATGCAGAGGAAATCGAACAGTCTACAACATGGCTTGTTGATAACAAGAACAACAACGATTCAATTTTAATGGCCGGCTAGTTCTGCACGAGTTTCATTTAATTTTTTTCTTTATGCATTATGATTTCAGTTTCATTACACCGCTAACTCCTAATACAGCGACGCGTTCATCTATGCTCGAATTTTTGGATGTGACACGTGACCACTCATATGATGCAAGGAGCTCATCAGTTTTCTTTCTCTTCTCACCATCCTTATGATGAGAATAGACGATATCATGATCCTTACATGCCTTATTAAGTTCGTTGATGCCAGAATCGTTGCAATTTCGTTCCCGGGTCAACAGAACTGATAACCACCTGAAATATGTGCTTCAAAGGGAAGTCTGTCAAACATCTTGTTGATAAAACGACCAAACACGCCACGTCAACACTTTCGCACAGATGCGTATAGTGTATCCTCTTATTTCTGATGATGTTATGTTAATTTTTTGCATTGAGTTAAATAGTCTCTGGAATTAAATAGCGATCAAATCCGATGCGATAGCGACCGTGTTGTTTACTAAGCGATTTGTCGATTACAATTAACACATAGGGATATGATTCCCACACGTTCGAGCACATAACCTTTTTTAAATTAGGTGTTTATTCCTTATAGTGAACTACGCGTTGCATGATCCTTCGATAGACTATAAGCACTGTCCAGAAACATTTACCATGTTTAAAGATTTTGAAAGAGGATTTTTTGATCGATAGCCTATTTCAGTAATTACAACTTGGGGATACACAAACCTATACCCTTTTATCGTTTTTGATTGTAGAAGATGTGATGAACCTACGATAGGTTCAACGGTGGACATACGCATTGACTTTGAGACAAAGAATAACAATAATCCGAACACTTTTTCCTTTTTCTTTAATTCTACATTCTGTTGCACGCGACTACACTTCTGTAACAGGCATTGTGCGAAAATATAACTTTAAAAAAGTATAACTATGTACGCGTTACTGACACTACCACCATGTTCAGTAACGTTGTGTTCGCGCGTATAGAAACATCACGTCATCTGAGAACATTATGCAGTCAATGAAGGACGAAGGGAAAGCAGCGGAAGAGGACAGCAGTTCTTCAACATCGCAGTCACAACCCGTTTGCAAACGTAAACGTCTTTTGCCTCATTGGAAAATGTGTACAGTCTTTGCAAAAAAATAAACCGGTGAATGGTAACAAGAGTAGAAGACAAAAAAGACGTACATCTTCATCATCACTAAGAACACCACCAAAAAATAACAGAAAAGAAAACTCGCTATTCTTCAATATATTCAACCAGACACTACGCAAGACGAGCAAACTGAAAAATAATGTAATTTTTAAAAATATAACAATTTAAAAAATGTATTTTTTTCAAGCACCCTATTATGACAAGTAATTAGTTTTAGTGTTTGGAACACGAGTTAAGCACAGCACACAGTGGAACCCTAGTGCGAGCTGTCTTCACAGACACGCGTCGCCCATTAGAGGGCACTAAAGCGACTTCCCCGGAAATATTAATCTGTCATTTTATATTTCAGAGATTTAGAAATGGGCTGTTTGATGTGTGGAAATTATATGTTTGGAAAGCGATTGAAATAAAAGAAAACAATGAGAGACATCCACAGCTCATTTGTAATGTAACCTCCAACACGACTACGTCGTGAATAAAGCGTGGTAAAAACTTTTGTGTTTCAGTGCCGGTGTGTTTCTCTGCAGGCGACCAATCGAACGTGATCTTATGATCGAGCTTTTCAAAAAAGAAGTGCGTATGAATATACCTATTTAAGTCAGATTTTTTCTTTTTAGAACTCTCCATATATCTCATGTTCGATTTCTTCTATATGTTTCTTAAATCGCGCATGCCCGACATGCAACTGCTGTATTTGGACACGGATAGTTATATTCTGTAGACGTCACGCAATTTATATGACATCATGAGAATTTTTTATCCCTTCTACGACACGTCAACGTTTGAATCTTTGAATTCATTTGACATCCTCCCATGTAATAAAAAAATATTGGGTCTTTTTAAGGATGAATGTGAAGGTGATATCCTAATAGAATTTGTAACTCTCCGTCCTAAAATGTATGCTACTCTTACACCATTCCAGATTACCTCATACAGAGCAAAAAGTATCAAGCGGTCAGTTGTCAAAACTACTACACAGACTGTTGTAGTTGTGTTGAGTACTACACAACTGTTGTGTTGAGTACTACACAGACTGTTTATATCATGATAAAACGAGAATAGATATTTAACGTTGTAATAGACTAAAAGCGGATACTCTGTATTTTTTGGAGCAACAGAAGCGCTCGTTTATATGTCTAGATGATAAACGACATTGGGTGGATAAAGAAAATAGTTTACTATGGGGACACTACATGTTAGATAAGAGTGTTAGATGAGATTGAGCTGTCATCTTGAGCAGATACGGAAAAGCAAGTGTATCTGCATGCAACAGATGTGATTGATTATATGTTAGACATCATCTCACATTTGCACAACTACAACTACAACGCTATCACAGACATTACAATTAAGGCATTGCAATGTATGTCTCTTGGCATTATTTGAGACGATGAATCGTGTAGATTCTGCACTAGCTGAACTTGTTACCGTCATACGTCAAGAACTCTGAACACTAGATCATCCTACTGGAAACCTTCCACCTCCTTACGATGATGAACAAGACTGAACAAGATCATCCTACTGAAAAAGATGGCTTTTTCTCTTAACGCGCTAGCAAACACGAAAGAAGAACCTTTTTTCTTCTTCTGTTTCAGTGCTCTATATGGCAAGAGACCTTCCAACACTCACTTCTCACTCTTTTAAAACATATCTTCTGCAGGGGGTGTTTAGTAAAGTGGGTATTGGAGACAAACAGAACCTCCTGCCCGTTCTGTAGAACTACATTGGACAAATACAGAATAATATTTTGGCATGTGATGTGTCAAAGACGTAATTTCGCCCACATTGTACAATACGTGTAGAAATTCCCTCTTTTACACATCACATGCTAAAAAAATGATTATAACAAAATAAATTATTTTTACATAAAAATTTAAATTTATTTAATAACATTTTTCTTCAACCCACATCCATTTACGGCACTTTCCTGCACTTAGATCTTCCAATGTGGAGAGTAGTGTGGTGGGGGAAAGACGTCAATAGATAGATGTGGTAGGGAGAATGACGTCAATGGTGGTGGGAATAAAAAATACTTCTTAGTCTCACTGCCGTTAATGATGTAGTCTCCATTCAGCGACCGTTGATGACGGGTCGTCGTCGAGGTAGATTATTGTACACCCCAATATTTTGAAAAATGTACATTAAAAACACTCTTTCTTAAAAATATATATACCACCCTTTTTGGGGGGATCTGTCGCTTCTGACACAGGTTATGGTGCAATATTGCGCAATGTTACGCCATGTTTTTCAATGTTGCGCATTGTTGTATCATACCCTTAAAAACATTTTAGAGTCCCGCATTTTTAGAATTGTTTGAAAACACTGTTTCAAAATTTAAACCACCCTTTTTCGGAAATCCCTCGACCACCATCATTGCCACCACTTATATTTTGGAAATCACCCACCACTCTCATTGCCACCTTTTCCTGAATTCAAACCGGCACTTTTCGGGTCTAATGGGTTACCACAGCTTGTGGTGATAAGAACTTATTAGCTCTTATCTGTGCTCGAACTGGCAGACGTTCCCTATTCGTGACACCAAATCTAGGCTAGTATAAATGTTTTTTAATCATTCCATGTTTTAGAGGATTCAAATCAAATGTTTTCTTATAAAAAGTGGGGGCAACGGTTCCCGCACGTCCTCTCTAATTGCCGCCACTGTCTCTAATTGGGTCTACCATAGTTAACTATAGTCAACTATGCTTAACTATGGTAGTTCTGAAAGAAGAGCCCCGGATGAATCAAAACCGATATAACAAATTCCTTGTGGCATCGTCCATTTTTCCTCTTATGCGAGACGATTCTGTATCAGCATTGTGCGGTTGGCGTTAAAAATCACTGTAAAATCGTAATAATTGTTGAGAACTATTTATTTGTTCGTTTTTCGTGTACAAATTTGCATTATGTACTTGTAAATTAATTTTGAACCCTCACAATATGAATGTAAATGGTGATGGAACGAGATTGTTGAAGGGGAATGCCATTCCAACAATTTTCAATGTCCTAAATCCTCCGAAGATGTTGGAAGATAAAAGGAAGTCTTCCACGGAGTGAAATATTGCAGAGAACGTATAAGTTTTAATGTATTTATAGTTATTTTTGTTAACATTTTTTATGCTTCACTTTAAATAATACTACAATAAAGGTAGATTGTATTGTGTATGTATCAAACTTACAACAACGCTTTGTCATATATTTTGGACAATGTTGAAATTATTATTGAAAATAAACTATGGAATTTGTTGTTGAGTATTCTATAATTTATTGGGTGCTGGTTTGTATAAGTATATACACCCTTTAGAAATTCATCCAGAAGCTACGTCTACAGAAGTGTCCGAAAATGACTTGACAGTAGGGCTTTAAGAAGAAAATGGGAAACTTAAGCTACAGGTAATTTTTAAACAATGTTTCCAGCGAATTATTTTATTCTAACGATAAGAAGTAGTTGATAAATAATTGTCAAATAGTATCAATGCTATTTTGTGATGTAAGTAATATAATTCCAAACTTTTTACGTATTCCTTGACTTTGAAAGCAGTGTTCAACAAAATTATATTTCTTAACTATTTTTATACAGAAATACAAATTTACAAGAAGTTATATTTAGCTAAAAGATCAATGTTGTGAAAACGGAATACCTACTTTTCCCCAAGCTTTTTTAATATATATGTTAGAGCATTTTAATGTGTGTGCTTCCACATTTCAAAATTTACTTAGCAATTTTAATTTTCGGACCAATTTAACATTATTGAACATTCTTAACCTTTTTCTTCGTTTATCCTCCCGCTAGTGCTTCTACCTCCACCATCGCCTTCATCTTCACACTTAAACAGATTTTCTTAAAACGGATCGCCAAGACTAACAAACCTAACATCTTACGTACTGCTGGTTGAAGAAGAAAAAAGATTATATGAATTATACACACATTAATACATTTAGTTATATTGTTTACATTAATAATTTTACTTAAATATTTGATGTTTTTTTTAACTTCGTATTTACGCGTACAGTTATTACCGATTTTTCATAAATATTTATAACAAATCATGAAAAAATATATTTTTTATCTTTATAGTTATTTTAATGCGTGTTCTGAAGACTAGACCAGTAATAATCTTTCATTAAAACCTCGAAAACACTCTTAGACTAGCAGTAACTATAGGAGGAAAAACCGACAGTGACAGGCAAAATGACCGCCCTATAAGTATCATGCGTGTTTCAATTGGGTTATATTATCCTTGCGATGAATATGCGCCAACTTCGCCATCTATTGCCTTGTAGAAGAAACACAAGACTGACAGTGGAGCCATCTACTGACACAAAATGGAGACCCATATTTTAAAATCTTGAACAAAAATAAAGAAGTTATTGCGATTCAACGGAAAGAAAAGTCGAGTAAAATAGAATAGCAATGAAAAAATAAGGTGAAGCAAATGTGATCGGATGAGTCGATGAAGACATAGTATTTCCTAAGAGTTTGAATGCAAATAATTGAGTATTTGTTGAAAAAACTTAATTTTAAGCTTCAGAACCGAGTTACATTTGCTGTCACAATACTTCTAAAATTATTCAATATAGTTGCCTTAAACAAATCTACGAAACAAATCTTTGAGACGCGAAAATTTCAAGGAAATCGTGGAAGGAAAAATTCAGAAGAAGAGTGGTCACAAAGAATTTAAGTAATATCCAAATAAATATTGATAGTAGTCACAAAAGCGACTATTTTTGCCGTAAAGAAATACAAGTTAGTAACACAACAAACAAAGACACAAAGTATTCGTTCCACACGCTCGGTGCAGAAAGAATAGAACAGCGCCACTAGAGCAAGTGAATTGATTGTTGTTATGAATTCAATTTCGAATATCTTGCCAAATGAACGTGAGGTACCCTTATCATTATTCTTATGAACGATGGCGAAGTAAAAGCGTTGGCTGCTTTGAGTACAGGTTCTATACCAACATCAAGCCAGTTGGACCGACAATAAATAAATATATAAATAATTTACCGTCAAGAGAGCTGTTACAAACTGCACATGACCACAGTGAGGACAATAAAGTAATTTACTGCGACTAATGCAAAGTAAACTAATGAACAGAGTAGATTTCCGTTCACGTTTTTTTTCTTAAGTTGAATTTCTCGAAGCAAAGTATGGTGACTTTTACTTTACTTTTACTATTCTATACTGTACCCGGCCGTCGCGTTGCTATGTAGTGTGAAATTAGCGGCGATGTATTTTTGTACCAAAATCTGGTCCTTAGTACGTATTTTTGTACAAAAAATAGCTGGTTTATGAAACATGTTCATCTATTCGTTTATCTTTATGTTAAATGTCTAGTGAAAATTGAAGTTGTTCACTAATTATTAAGCAAATAATAAGTGTGAATGTTATCATCATTTTTGTATGCATTTTCAGCATTTTTGTAGACAGGGTGTAGTAGAGGCTACATAGCAACACTATAATAAACAAAACCGCTTCTAGAACTTTCTTATACAGGAAACCTAGACTATTATTAGTGTAAACTTAGCAAAGAGAGGTTGTTGATTTTTTGACCAAATTCAGTGTTCTCCCAGCTATCGTACGAGTAACGTCGCTCACGAACTAGCTGGCATTCTGTCTAGCGCGAACCTTGTTCAGTCTTCAAGCCAGCTTCAAGCTATCGGACGAGTAACTTCGTTCCCGAACTATCTCGTATTCTGCTCAGTGCGAATCTCATAAATTTACCTGACGTGAAACACAGCTCACAATCGAGCTTCAATTTGGTGCGACCGGACAAGTGATATTGCTCTGATTTATTATATAAGTGAGTAATACTAAACTGATCAGAAACTGTTTGAACTGATTAAACTAGGCTTCAAGACAATTAACCATAGACAGTGAACCTGTAATATATTTAACTATGTACATTTAACTATGCTTTGTCTCTATTAAATAACATGTTCATTTTATTGAATTGATACCATCATGATTTCAGATAGTAGATCATTTATTTTTATAGTTTTGTGGGGGCTCATCTAGGAGACGCATTCTTAAGCATAAATTAGCAAAAATTCATAAAAATGTATAGTTCCCCTACAAGAGTTTTGAAATAAAAAAATTGATTTATATAATATTGTTATTTAACCACACTCGCTAGTAACGTATGTAACATTCCTCAGAAATCTATCCTTACCCACGTTATATATTTAGAGTGTTAATTGAGATTTTTGATGATTCATTCGTAGCTTAATATCAACTTCAAGTACCGGTAATAACCAGTATCTTTCACCATCAATATTAATAATAGCTCTAACCTGACTTTCATAACCAAAATAAAATAAATTCATTAGTTTTTGTTGGAACAGTTATTTATTAGCGAAGAAGTCAACCGCAATACGAAAGTAAAAATGTTTGCTTTTCGCAGTTGGTATACACGCTACAGATGGATTGTCGGATCCAGGAGGTCGTGATTAAAGTCAGGGGGTTCTAACTCGGGTGACAAATCGATGGTTGCGAGATCGAAGTAGGTAGCGCCACGTTGGCCTGCGCAGTAGAGTTGAATATGAGTATCGACAGTTGGTCTAATGTCAGCTGTTGGAGCATGTTGGAGGCAGCATGGAGACGAAAGTAAGATATTCGTGCCTTAATTCTCGTTTGTGTTTATTTATGTGTATCTGTGTTCATGAATATCATACTTCGGGAAAAAATGCCAAGCCAGAAAGCAAGTAGTGGTTGCCCAAAATTACCCTACTGATTCTTTATGGTAAGTTTTAACACAGTTTCTTTCACTATTTTCACTGTTGAGTCTTATCATGTTTGTAATAATTGTCATGGACATTTTGCAATTGTAATTTATTTCAATTGCAGAAAACTCCAATGTTGATGTCAAGAAGTACATAGTTTCTCCGGAGCATTTTCCTGAGGAAATGTTTGTTAGACATGATTTAAAGGAATTTGCTATGGCAACTTACTTAATTAATCTTATCAGGATAATATGAGAAGAAATGGGATTAAGCTTGGATTCAGTAAGTATTCTTGAAGAACTTGATAACGGAACAATTTCCTGAACAATGTCGTCTAGGGAAGCACCGTATTTAGGACAAACATTGGTGTTGAAATAGCAATAGAGAAGCAGTCTTGTGTGTTTGATATTGAGGTGTAAATTATTCTTTCCATAATTTTTTGTTACCATTAATATTATTTTTTCTGTGCTGAATCTAGACAGTTGTGCAAGTTATCTTAGTATTTATAATTTATTTGCTATTGAAATATTTCTTTACACTGCTCCATATTGACATATTTATTTTTCAATTATTGACATCTGATACAGCTGAGTACGTGCCCTTCGTATCTGTTACTTCATTAATTACAATAGTTATATTACTTATCTTTATAGTCATCCCAGCGAAAGATCAGAGTAAAAACAATTTAAAAAACCTTAAATCATATACATTTTTTTAAATTTCGTTTATCATAAACTGTATTTTGCTAAACAATTCTGAAATATTTTTTAAATTTAACAATACAAAATTACTCTCAGAATTAGTTTCTGAAAATCAACATTCTGGTTGAAAATTTTTCATTTTCTGAATGAAAAATTAAACGTATATCCCCCAGAAATTATTCTGAATTTTTAAAGATTTGTTTACCTCAGACATAATAACAAAATTCTTAAATAAAACAATCTTAATTAGGTTTAAGTCATTATTGATTTATTTACATTACACCTTATCCCTATCATTCTTAAATGTTCTCAATATAGGCACGTGTGTATATCATCTCTTTATTCACAATTATTTGTAATAGTTTCGTTTCTTTTTTTACTCTGTTTAGAGTTGTTTTACATTTATCCACAAATTATTCATTTTCCTATTTGTAATTGGTCTAGGCAGAGAGAGTTTGCATTACCTTTGTATTCACAAGTAGGTTTAATTTGTAATGGAACTGTTTCTTAAATGTTCTCAATTTAAGCACTATTGTGTGGTTTTTGGGGGGCTTTACGGCTCGTCGACATAAGAGGTCATTAGAGCCCTAAAAACTTCTATAGGAATGGAAAATGCCGGTACGTACTAGGGAGAACCAACATATATCCCCTCGTGTGTGGGACTCACCGAAGGACTCAACCATACCCATGAAAAACCCTCCTGAATTACAATTCAAAACTCAAATATATCTCAAAACATTACATATATCATAGAAAAAGAGAGAAGAAGAAGAAAGAGGAAGATGAAAGATACCCTAGTGTCGGGATTGAAAAGAACAAGAGGTGACCAAGAGAGGTCAGGAAAGATGAAGGAACGAGCCTGGCAGAAGTAAGTGGAAGTAATGCCAGACTCAGCTCGAAGCCCCGTGTTTGCCAAACACGTACTTACTAGATGTAAGTCCCCTGGGGCGCCACATTATGTAAGTTACCACTATTCATAATGGATTTTATTTGTAATAGCTAAATTAATTTTTTCTGTTCTCCATCTTAGAACTATTGTATGTATCCTCTCTGTATCTGTAATTAATATTTTTATAATAAATATTTGCTTTCAATAAAAAGTCATGTGTTTGTGTAATTTTTTTTTACTTTTATTCCATTGACTCATTAATTGTAATTATTATGTTGGTTGAGGATTTATTAGAGATTTGTTGCTTTCAATTTTAATTGCAGTTTGTTTTGTAACTTCCTTGGTTGATAGCAAAATATGTACATTCTATGCAAATTAATTAATTACAAACTCGGGTTGAATACCCTATTTTGAAAGAAGCGCCATGCGTTTACGTGACGTCATTGAATTAGTTCCCCTGCCAGCGAGAGCGAAGTAGATGGCGTAAATTTGTCACCAAAGGGTCTTGTGGGAGTTGGAACCCCCTGATTAAAGTATTTAGCTTAAATTGTAGTATTTATTGTGTATGCCTCGAGAGGTAGTGATAAGTTTTGGTGATTGCCTGTCCACTGGAATGGATTTCTGGTGAGGTCAAGGTTTTGGAATGTATTATCACCATGTGATATTTTTGACCAACGTACTATAGCTATCTTCAGACTCTTGTTGGGCCATAAGTGTCTGCAGTAGTTCCTTATTACTCTTCGAGGATTATAAAGATAATTTGCTGATGAAACGCCGCTTTCTGAGCATGGATACCGCGTGCCCCGAGGATGGTAATATCGATGTATTCAGATGGAGTATTATAATAGAATTAGTTGAGGTTAATGGCTGTTTTTGTTCAGGTATTTTGGTGCAGAGAAATGAACTCTTGGGTATGAGACTAGTTAATCCTTATGCTGTTGGGAAACGGGATCGTAGTGATATTATTGCACTAGCAGAAGATATTTCTAAGGTATTTGTTATTATGTGAGACTTAGAAGAATTTGAATTTCTGTATTTTGTAAGTGTGGATCTTGCATTGTACCAGGCTGACAGTTTCATACAAGCTACTACTTGTAGTAAGCTCCAAATGATAGTGGAGCAAATGAATTTCTTGAAGGAGCAAGCCCAAAGAGTTTTATTGGAAGCCAAAGAAAGTCATGATTTAAATCATGCTGCATGTAATTTTCGTAGAATTCCTGGGAACACGTATCATCTTTATGAGCGAGAATCTGGACAGAAATACTTCTCAATGTTATCACCAGAGGTATGAAATTCTTTTACCAAACTAATGCTAGAATTAGAAATTTGTAAGCAGCTCAGAATATTGATTCATATGACATGTTACACACAAACATTTGTTGATGAATACACGGTAGTAGTACCAACGTCATTAACAAGCCTTGTGTACATACAACACCTAACTCATTTCTCCCAATCGTTACTCTTCTTGCCTTGTAAAGAAATTTCCCATATTTTGTTAATTTGTCTTATTATTCCTCCTATGTTAACTTATGAAAATATAGGTGTATGTATTTGTAATGTGCAGGCCTATATGTAGTTCACTGACTAAGATGTCTGGTGTTCATTTCCATTGTTAATACTCTAATTCTATACCTTCTCAATGTATTTTCTTGGGATAGTATACTTATAAAAAATATTCTTATAATCAAAGAAAAATTCCTTTATCACACTCATGTAATTTTTGTATGTGCGAGTTTTTCTTGCTATATTTATAGGTGTTTAATATAAAAAATTGTTTTAAGGAGGAACCAATCAAACAATTTATCACAATGAAAAATGTGACTGAGAATATCTTTGACAATATATGGTTGTTAATTTCAAGAAATAGTAATGATTATTTGTTAGTTTATTAGAATTACCTGCTGCTTGATGGGCTTAAGGATTCAAATGAAGTCTTTTATCATTTGAGACATTACTCAAATCGTGTACTACAATACATTTCAGGAATGGAACTGCCAGAGTGGGTCGCCACATACCTACATTGGAGCATATTATTTGAATGAAGACATGTCATGGATTCCTGAAGAAAGAGTGATTCATAGAAATGGAAATGCTTTGCCTATTATGTATGAGAAGACCTTGAATGAAATAGATGTTAATATGGATTGTTAATAAATATTTTTAGACAAACCATAATAGGCCTAATAATTCTAGAAATCAATTTACTGACATAGGTTATCATTCTTTTTATTGCTTTTGATAAATTTAGCATACAGAACAAGCAGACTTGAAAGAGTGTTGCAGAAAGTAATATCTTGGAGATACAAGAAATTTTATTGTCTTCTCTGTGTGGCTGATACTTTTTCCCAGTCATTATATTGTATTACTATACAAGATGAATATTTTGTAAAGTTCAGTTTTTATCGTTATACTAATCCAATAGCCAAAAATTTGTTATCAATATATAAGTTATAAGGTTGTGATTCTTCCGAACAATTATTTTATTTTAACTATGTACCATTTCTTTCATAATTTTCATTGAAACAAATTATACTTTTCTGTCCTGCCTTGTGAGAGCATAGGAAGATAAATATATCAACACACTCTTACTCAGCATTTTCATGACTGAGGGTGGGTTAAGGAAAATTTTTTTTCCTTACTATTGTATTCTTGTTTTCCTCTACATTTTATTAATATACGCTAATTTATTTATGACTTAATGAATAATACATGGATCATTTGGAAAGTAAAGAATGTTTTTTTCTGTTCATATTATTTGTTGAGATCTTTAAATAAAATTTTGTTTATTTAATTGAGCCTTCAGTTAGTTTTCTGCGTAATTGCCATTCATATTCAAACTCTTATTGTAGTATTGTTCAAGTTTGTGTATCCCTGCTTCATAGACTAGTTGCTAGCTGTTATTGATACTAGCAGAAGGTGGATAGTGGAAGGAGGGTTCGTTTTTCAGTAGAGACAGTTATATGAACTGGGACAACCATGCTACAATTTTTTCTGGCCCCACCGGAAATTGAACCCGGGATGACTTGGTGAAGAGCAAGAACGCCATCACCAGAGGGGCGAGATCGCTTCAGCGACATATGAAAAGGTAAAAGACAATTTTGAAACAAATTTAAAGTAATATCCTACAGATTTTACTTAAAATAATATATTTATTTATTTTGTAGACGTTCAATTCACTTGTCATATCTAACAATACTGTTGAACAATCATTCCAATATAGGTCTTCAGAATTTTTCTTACATAGAAACCACTGTCATTACAGTAAAAACTGATTAATTGAACACACCGGGTAAAACACTAACAAAGACACGCAGGCTCTTTGGGGGATAAAAGATGCGATACAAAATTAGCTCCGATCTTAATGTACAGTAAACTAAAACACTGGAGACATATTAATGGATCTTCAGTGCTAAGAATAATGAAACACATTTTTAGATCGGCCGTTTGTTGTGTAATCTTACCATTGCGAGACTGAAAGGCAGGTATAACTAGTCTTCATGGATCACGTCCTCCCATCTTTTACGAGGTGACGTCCCATACCGTATACCACGCTCGCGCCTTCAGCGGTCTCCATAGATCTCTGTACAGTATAACTTACGATTTATTCGAAAATGAAATGAAATTATTTATCATGTTAATATGTACGTAAAGTTTTAAAGTTAATGCATTGTTATGACTTTTATTGTAATATGTTATTTTAAAAAGTATTTTTGTTATTTAAATATTCCATACTCCCAAAACACTTCCTTTTTATGAACCCTCCCACCAAAAATGTTTGCATCACGAATATCCTGTTGTGGGGCCTTCTGATATAAGTAATGAGGAGTCCAAAATAAATTTAATTATATTATTATACTCGTACCTGCAAACTACAATTCAGAAGTATACCATATAGACAGTGGCGGATCTATGGGGGTGGTTAAGGGGGCTATAACTCCCCTCTCCTGTTCGATCAGAACTCCTAACCGATGAATTGATAAAAGGCATACGTCAACCGATTTTATAAGCAACCACATTGCCGACAGCACAACTCACGGCTAGCATCCTATTTTATTAACACGTTTTGAGGAGGCAGTACGTGACATCTTTCCTTTCAAGACCTTCTCCTGCTTCACAGAGGATGGGGTGATCTTGAGACCTGACAGTCTTTTCTTGTTTCATGGCATATATAGATGCCATACCGATTTCTATTAATTTACTGGATGCCGTTTTTCCTTCCATACGTTGTGTAGTCTCTTTACGTTGTAAGCTGTTTGTGATCTCACTAGTGAAGCCTTTTTTTGTTAGTATTCGAATTAAGTAACTTCAAGACATTTATTTTAAAGAACATATCGTAAACAAAACCTGTGATGGGGATTTTATTTTAGAAGATTCATATATTTGTAGTTTGTACATTACGTCTTCATTAAATATATATTTTCGAGAATAATTTGATTTGTATTTTTGTAAAAAAATGTTAATATTCTATTTGATGTGTTGTATTTTATTACAAGATAATATGTATACAATTTGTGTTGTATAACCATTTATTTCAAACATAAATGGCTATTTCATACTGTAACATAATTAAGATGCCGATGGTGTGGTTACTATCACCAATAATTAAACGAATGAATGGAATAAACTACTGCGTTATGATAATAACTTCGATGAAATAAAACAGGCACTACGTTAGGTAAGTATTGCAGCAATTTAAAATGGTGTAGTGGTAACAATCACTTACCAGGCCCACTCAGCATTTATTAGAAGTCCCCCATTAGTTATGGATTTGTTAAAGAAGGACGGAGTTCTGCCCATTAAAAACAAAACAAAGTTAGGTTTTAAGACTATCCACAGTTTGATAAAATAAGTTTTAATATACTAACTACATACATTTCTTATGACTAGATCTATGCTACTCTTGCACTTGATTACCCTGACCCCCCCCCAAAAAAAAAAAAAAAAAAAATTGCACGTTTTAGACATTCACTCTCTTTTAACAATGAGGGGTTGGTATATTATTCGTCCCGACATATTGATCTTCATCCCAAATGACTGTACACATTATTGATTTGCAAAACAAACCTAAAGTTGTCTCTTGTGAATTACATTACCACATTCTTTCAAAAGTTCAGTGTAACGGAGTACTTGCTTAATCTTCTGCCAAGTACTGGGCGCAGTCATGCCAATTTACCTTACTATTAATAAAAAATTAGAGATGAGCCATTCACCAAACCTCGTGGACGTGTCGGGTTCTTCCGGGATCAATGACCCAGAACCTCGCAGTCTTCCGCTTCCCCGTCCAGTTGGCTAGTAGAAGCCGAAGACCCGTTGACGCCACCCCTCGAGAACCATTCAAAGTTGTCACCTCGAAGTTAGCGGCGTAATTACTGTTCTTAGTCATTTAGTCTAATACTTCCGTGATTCGAGTCTTATCAAGAGAATCCTCCGAAGAGCAGAGAAAGAAGTATGACTCCATGCTCCTTTGATCACTATATGACGCCGAGTTCCTCGTCCCACTTATTAATGAAATAACTGATTAATAACTCATAATTAGGATGCTTGAGCGAACTTCGTAACGACAACCGTGATCATCATTCATGTGTAATACAGTAATCTGTTCTTCTAATCTCAGAAATTAACGATCACTTGTATACTAAAAACGTGAGATGAGTTGTGATCTCAAATACTAACGATGTGATCTAAGTGGTTGATAATAAGTGATCAGCTAATGTAAGTGACAAAAGATTTTTTTGCAGACAGTATTAAGTCGTAAGTGGTCTTGAGCGCTTGTGTGTCCTGTAAAATAATACGCTTCCCCACCAATTTCCAAAATTTGGTGAAGCAAGCCACGTCCATCCTTATTTCACGTGATCTCTGAAGCCAATCATTATGTTTCTTCCACTTCACGTGGAGTCATTTCAATTGGTCGTTTCCTAGTGACGTACGCACGTCCTAGACGAATAACAAGGTCTCCTTTTTAACAACATTTCGTACTTTTCCAGCGTCGCCACGGCGCGATCCCTAATCAATTGAGACTTGGAAGCACTCTAAAGAAATTCTGACCACACGCGTTTACTTGTCCTCTGGTTAGTTCTAAGTTCTGTCAATCATCCTTATTGTGTATTGTCTTCGCCGGCCAAAGCCACTTGCTCTGTCATGTAACATGTCAATCCGCACTGCTTAACTTTCCCTTTTTATGGCTTTCTTGTGGTTCTGGGTTCTGCCACGAAATAACCCAGAACCGATCCCTCAAATTTCCAACGCGCCCTCGCCTTTGTTAAATTTTTTTCAAGACAATCCCTGGATAATTTTGCCCTTTTGCTATTGTATTTTCTCTTTATCTTTCGGCTCCACGCGAGCTACTGCGCAGAACATCTCCCCCTTGATGAACATTTTTATAATGGTATTCAGACGTATTTTTGAACTGGTCGATCCCTCGACCTCGTCAACCGCTTCTTTTGTGCCTCAAGTGCGTCATTCTAAAAACCCAGGCTCCTCGGGTACGCAGTGGTTTATTTTAAATGCGTCTTTTAATATTTTGGTTATTACTTTTTAATTTAAAGTTACGAATTAATCTTTCATTACAATACTCTGATCCCTCCCCAGTTAGCCCACAATATCGGGCAAAGTAGGCTACAACAGAAAATTCGGAATAATAGTATTTGAAATTAGAAACATTTGGCGGCAATTAGTACAAAGGAGAAAAGAAAATGAATTGTTAGGGGCACCGCTAAGGCTAATATAGGAATTAAATGATGCAAGGTCCCAAATGATAGCTTTGGGAAAGAAGTTAGAAAGGGTGTTTTAAGATGCACACATTGTTTAATAACTTTTTTAATATTAAAGATAATCGATTTCTACTTTCATAGCATTGATATACAAGACCTTCTGAATATATTAAACATATTTTTGTCAAGTTTTGTGGTTTTAAGAAAAAATTCTAATATCGCAATAATTTAATAAAATACAACAAATTTATGTTTAATAAATAATGTGACAATAGCAACAATAGAAGAAAAAGTAATTACTATGATTGATGAAAGATGTAATATAAAAATAATTATTAATGAACGGCAGAAAAAGAGGGAGGAATTCATTGATAATAAATTATAGAGAATGGTTGGACTGAGCGACAGTTGGTGAAACAGCAACGAACGCCCATTCCCATCTATACATATTATCTTCTCTTGTTTGTAAACAATCAAATCCTCTAATGTTCCGGTGATGAAGAGCATCCCTGCATCAAATAACTTTCTTGGAAGTATACCACATGTATTTCCTATTCTGTAGTCTTGGTTCTCTCGTGACGCTACAATCGATCTCGTATATTTTGCTGTAGCAGCTTTATTTCCAAAATCTGTTTTACTAGTAATCAATCTCTTAGGTGTTTCATACTCACGGCAGTTTCAATCATTTACCTTATGTCCACATTCACATCCTTTTCTTTTGCAATTTATTTATCTTATTTGATCATATTTTATACTTAGGTCCAGTTTGTGCACAGTAGCCAGTAACGTCTTTATGGGCTCTAATGACCTTCGATGTTGGCGAGCCCTAAAGCCCCACAAAAAAAGTAACGTCTTTACTCCAACAATTTCCGACAATACCCGTATACGATGAATAACATAATTGATGTATTATATTCTGTTATTCGATAACTCACGTCTATGTTAATTCCTCCCTTCATCTCTAGCATCTTATGATATCTTCCACCCGTTCTTATAATCCTTCCTACTTGTGGAGTTCCTCTTCGAGTAATCGTTTTTACTCTCCCCGCAATGAAAAATTCAGCCTCGTCTCCTATATCCTGCAATTTTGCTCATATATTCTGTCCATAAACCATTATTATCCACCTCGCTTCGTTATCCATGGATTATAATCCTAGGATCCTTTCGCATCCGTGGTCTGTGTTCGTACTTCTGCATTATTTTCTAATACTGTTCCAATTTCCCTATTTCTTGTTCTGATTCGCCTATCACTTGATTTCTTGCTTCTCGCAATCCATGTATATTGCCTGTTACTTTATGACATATCATTTCCTTCGCAGCTTCCTCCCTTTACATCCCTTCGCAGTCGATGTAAAACGTCCAAGTATGCTTCTGACTTTTTTCCGCAGTTGTCATGACACCTAACGCATTTCCCATTATTCCTCACTACTGCATTCTCGCGTTCAACCCCTTTTACCACTTGTTCTGTCTCCAACCATTCTCCAAACTCGCCCGATCTCTCATGAATTAATTCCTCTTATTTTATGCCGTTCTAATTATTTTTATCATTCCTTCTTTCTTAAATCACATTAATTACTTTTCTCCCAGTCAAAACTCTCATACGCTTGCATCTACGATGTTTCCCCTTTTCATTCTCCTGCCGGCCATTTCTATATTTCCGTGTTGAAACTGTCTTTTGAAGTACTAGAATCGCTACATCTTTATCTTAAAGCTTTATCTTTTGGCGTACTACAATCGCTACACCCGAGGTGTGGTTGCGCCACTTATATTCGTCCGAAGCACTGTCTGTCAAGTACTTTCCTGTATTCCATCCATTCCTGAAATTCTGATTTAGATAAATATTTTCTAAAATGGTGTATCATATGTCTCTTAACGTACATATCTGTACCTCATATACCGTGTATTAATTTCTGTTTTTTCCTTTTTTTAACCACACTTTTTCAAGTTCTAAAAATTTCAAAACTTTCTGCAAATACATTATATTAAGCTTGCTTCACACTATTCAGCTTGATTATATTATATTCAGCTTCATTCATCTAGTTTTTCTTCATCGCCATCCCCCAACCATTTTATATTTATGCACGTGTCTCACGGCTATTATTCGACCTCGAATAATACGACCAGTTCGAAAATGAAAAAACCGGTGTCTGTTAGATCCCTGGGAATGTCCTCAAACCTGCTGGTAGTTTTGGTACACGTATATACGCTAGGGACATGAAAGCATAAATCTGAAAAACCAACGACCTTTATTAAGTCAAGCGGTAGCAGTTTTAGTTCTATTAGTCTCCAAAGAGTGCGTGTATAGTCGATACTTCTCAATGGATTACTGAATGTTCCTGAAAGAAAACTATAATTAAAAGCTGGATATCTAAAAAACTGATTGAAGTTATTTACTATTCCGTATTAAAATGTTGTGCCTGTCATAATTCACGAGATGTGAAATCATGTATTTGATGAAAACGTAAAAAAAGGCAGACTATTTGAGATTACGTTAATGAAACATGAGAACACCTCACTCGTGTCTAGTGAACGCATGTATTATAGTTTGACGAAGGGTTAGTTTTGCGTAACAAAATGAATAGGCTTAATGTATCTTTATATTGTATTTTAATCCATCGGTAACACCCCAAAACTTGAAAAACTAAAGATTTTAATCTCAAATTTCTATCTCATTTTGACGAATCTATTTTTTATATACATTATTAACGTCCTCGTACTAATTGTAGTTTATTAAATACGTTTGGTAGTCTTCATGAAAAAGATATGATAGAAATAACCCCGAAGATGTAGTGTATTCAATTTTATTATGAGATTCGTGTTCACATTATCGAGAACCATGCAAGAATATGCATGGCAGGTAGCTCACACGCTTATATTTTCGTTAATCTTCTTGGACTCTTCATATTTTCCGTTTTTCTAATTTGGTTTCCCTTTATAATACTGACACTAATGGTTTTTATATCTCTATTTGAGTTTAAATGCATGACTTTTCACCTCTTACCTTCAGAATTTTTTCATCACATATGGGGTTTTCCAGTTATGCCAACTGCTGACTGTAATAGACTATACTCAACTATGCAAGCATTCCATTCATGAAAAACGTTGACTAGTTGACTTCGCTAGACTGCGCTGAGGAGGATAGTTGAGCGCAGTCAGAATAATCGATAGGATTATTTAGATTCAGATTTAGATTATCAGAATTCGATAGGATAAGTAGGATGAATATTATTGCAACAAAGAGAGGGAGGTTTTCATCCAGTGGCATATACTTCTCGGACTTTGACACAGAGACAGAATCAGCCAGCTTGCCATGCCAAACGGTCCTCCGTCTGCGTCTGCAACATTATTAGCATGCCGTGACAGTGTAAACGTGCACCGTTTGCGCAATTGACGGAGTTTGAGTGAGGGCGTATAGTGGGTCTTCAGGAGGCTTGGTGGTCATACCGAAGAATTGCGCAACACGTGCATCGATGTTGACGCCGGTGGTCAGCAGAAGGAGCACGTGCCTGTCAGTTACGACGCACAGATGCACGCTAAGACCGTCGCATCTTACGAAGTGCCGCATGGGACGGCACCGCGACTTCACAACAATTTAGGGGCACTGTTGTTCCTGGGGTATCAACGTGAACCATTCGCAACCGTCTCCGTGAAGCAAGGCTACGATCATGCGCGCCGTTAGGGCGTCTTCCGCTCACGGCCCAACATCGTGCAGTGGTGTCGCGATAGGCGTTTATGGAAGAGCGAATGGCGCCTTGTCCTCAGTGATGAGAGCCGCTTCTACCTTGGTGCCAGTGACGGTCGTATACGTGTGTGGCGACGTGCAAGTGAGCGCCAACTTCTGGAGTGTATAAGACAGACACACAGGACCAACACCTGGCATCATGGTGTGGGGAGCCATATCTTACAATGGCCGTTGTAGAAGGAACATTGATTGTAGAAGGAACAGTGAACGGTACATCCAAAACATCATTCAACTATCGCTACCGTTTGTGCACCAACAAGGCGATGTCCTTTTCATGCACGTCCACATACAGACCGTGCAACCCATTTTGCTCTCCAAGGTGTACGTCAATCCCCCAGGGGGCTTACATCTGGTAAGTACGTGTTTGGCGAACACGGGACCCCGAGCTGAGTGTGGCACTGCTTCCACTTACTTGTGCCATGCTCCTTCCTTTCTCTT
>NNCF01128987.1:10151-27609 GCA_002313205.1 Laupala kohalensis
ATGTGTGTGTGTGTGCTAAATATTATTCAATCTTCTTGAAACCGTAAATTAATGTGTAGGTGCAGCAAACAGAAATTATTATACTTTCAAGAAGCTCGTGCATATGTCAGAAGTAAATTCTACCCTAAATACGAAAAATGAAAAACTTTTAGCATCCTTCATATGAAATAAAGTAGTCGCAAATGGTGTAGTTCGGGTTGCGCTACTAAAATAACATTGTGAATTCTGCCAATAACACGTATAGCTCGACGCCTAGGCTGAAATTCACTTGCTCTTCCTATCCATCTAAAATGTTCTAGCATTTCCCAATAATAATAATAAAAATAAAAAGGATAATCCTTATATTTATAGACCCGTATGTGTAACTCACCGATCTAAATACGAAAAATGAAAACAAAATATTTTTCCGTTCGGTCAGGAGTGCTGCGCACAAACGGACGGACAGATGGACAGACAGATTGACCGGACGAACGTCCAGCCATAAACCACTTTTTCGGAATCAGGGGTCTCCAAAACGGATATTTCAGCAAAATCTCGTTTTCGAATTTTTTTCACGATTACAATAATTTTTATATACTATGTATATGAGAAAGTAAAAAATACAAATGATGGTATGCAACAAAGTTAATGATATTCATCAAATGAATTTTGAATACAAAACATTACTCTCTAATTTATGCCATTAAAATTGCAATGCGAAAATATGCTTTCTTGGGGAGTTTTCACACCATGAAGCATCATACAGTCTAAATTTTAAGTTCCTATTTTTAATGTTTTTCTCTCGACTGGGATGAGCGGCAGTCATTCACAACAACTCACCAGATATTTCACCCGTATATAATTAAAATAATGAAAATTCCAGAAAAAAATAAAGTGCAATATTTTATTTAACAATCCTTACATGCCAAAACTGAGATGATATCTCTTGTACTTAGTGAAATATAACGGAAGTAGTATACCATGTCGGCAGAGCTAACGACATTAACTGAAAACATTTCTCTTTGCTACCATTCACAATATCCTAATTCTGGTTTCAAGAAAGTTGTACCATAGTTAACTTATGAAGAACGCGATGATACCTCAAGTAGTTCGTAAGATATAGAGTAAGTGGCAAAACTCTATTGTTGTGCTCTTCACGTTACGAACAATTATGTTGTTTTAAAGTATTGTAAACTATAATACAGGTAAAATTATTTAAAAATAGAAACATCACATTATGGAGTGAATTAACATTATCAAGTGTTTTATACAAGATTTATTGTTAATTTTGTAGAGACGTTACTTTGTCTACCACTGTTTTGACTGTCGTTGTGAATTTAGACTTCGTTGCTTAGACTTCAGTGCTTTTTAACATTCACTTATGTGCTACAAGACTTGACTGGCACAACGGAGGGTCAGAGCTACCTGGCAGAGTACCTCACACGTCACAATTAAGTGCATCCGTTGTTTGGCATTCTGTGACGACAGCAAGCTGCGCGGCAAATTTAATCAACGTCGTCAGAGATGCAAGGACACCAAATTTGACGTCATTAAGCGTCGGCGAAGCGCGCGTTTCCACATCTCTGTCAGATGGTTTCGTAGCTCCGAGGATGACGGACGTATGTCGCGTTACCGAGTGATGCAAGTTGCAGAGATGAGGAAGAGCGACTTACGTCATGTTGATGTAGTTACTCTTCGTGAGATATTAATGTCAAAATGAAATGACTGTACCATGTATGATTGAAATTATTAAGTATGTTATATATCAAAACTGTATAGTGTCAATCTATTCGAAACGGTCCAGAGATGTTCGCTCGACCATTTTTTAAAAATTCATATTTTTCCTGTTCCTTACCTTTTCAATACAGAGATTTTTGATAATTGATCTCAAACCGATTACGTGTGGCGGCTATTTTTGTCCTCCTGGGCGCCCGTATTTTCACGTTTGTGAGCTTTTACATTACTGCACTCGTGAACTATTTATACCGGAACGGTTTAACAAACACCATTGGAAAGATCATATTTCATTGTATAAACTTTGTCCTACTTTGTTTAGTATCCATATATTTACTTCTACGACAAAAATTCATCTACACTTGGATATCAAAATTGTACTCTTTTTGCACGGGGTTTATGAAAGTTAGAACACATAGTTGTAAATTGAGCTATGAAATGAGTTACTGCACCGACTTTGATTTTGTGATTTCTGTACTATTTTATCCTCAGAATGAAGTTGTCTGAGTCGAAAAACGATTGGCTTACATTTTTTACGTAAAATATTTTAAATATCTTTTTGCCATGAACGTTATTACTAAAAAAGGACAGCCGGCACCGAAATGAACGGTCATTTGTAGTGGACAGAAAAAAGTGACAGACCACAGACATATGAAAATTATTTATACAATAAAAAGTTTAACAGTATTAGTTGATTACTTTCGTTTTTAAATTGTGTAGAGGTTTAATGCCTTTTTGTTCGAATTTATCTAACAATTACCTCGCTTGATACGTAGGACAAGGACTCAAGTGATTGTCATCATAAGCTCGAATACATACTTACTTATTCTAAGTTCTGTCAATTAATGAATTTTGAGTGTTCAGTTTTTTTAATAACTTTTCTTGGAAGTCTTCTGTTCCCCTGGCATGTTTTTAAAGAATTATCGAGCTGTTTATAGAAATAAAACGAATAGAAATACTCGTAAATTTTCCTAAACTCACTTTTTGCACCAGTAGTTAGTGTCGAAAATTGAAAGAGTCGACCGTCGAAATGAGTATTTGGGTACCCTTTACGGTGACAAAATTATTATTTATTCGCAATAATTCTGTTTGTATCAACATAAATGAGTTCTTCATAATTTTAGTGATACCTTGTGAATGTGTGTATATATAACATACTGGTAATCAGTAAATTTCTTCACCACAAGAAAATATGAAACACATCTTCTGTTTTTAAGAAATATACAGTGACTCGATTTGGAAACTGAAATCTATTATAGGGAACCGCAATTCATGAGTAAAAACCCTATATATGAAGGTTGAAAATAAGAAATTTAAATATTCATAGTAATATTTTGAAGAAAAATTGAAATTAGTCGTATTTTCCGTCTGCATATATAATTAATACCAAATCAAACGATAAGGTCTCTAATGACCTTGACGTTGACGAGCCCTAAAGCCCCACAAAAAAAATTGAATGACCCTATTTTTTGGAACAGACATATATTTACTCTAAAACATGAATAAATGAAATATCATAAACAACGTTTCAATCCTTTTTGTGGATCATCTTCAGGATCAACGTTTCAATTCTTTTGTGGATAATGGGTTCACGTTGTGTAACTTGTGATTTACAAGAAAAACAATATCAGCTAGGTACAACAATGGTCAACAATACATCACTATTTAAAAGCATCCAAACAAATGGAAATGTAGGAGAAATTGAAATGTAAACTTGTCTCTTTGCGGCAAATCATTGTACGAGTATATCATTAATATTTTTGTCATTAATATTAATATTTTTGTTTTCTTAATCTCGAATTTTTACTGCAAATAATATCTACAATTTGGAATATTAAATGGATAACTGTACGTATTTATTAAATAATTTCTTTAATAATTATGAAATCCGCCACTGCCCTTGGGCTCTTGATCGCGATGGAATTGTCCCTTACTTGTTTCCAGAGAGTAACTTAGTTTATTACCCCCACGTAGTCATATGCAATTTGTAACTGCTTTTTTGAATAAATTTTACTTATTTATTGATATAAATACGTTGATATTTATAGTTCCTGACTATTTTAGTGCGTTCGGCCCCTTAGTCCATTTGGTTTTGAGCCCATCATATTTTCACATTGTCACTGCAGCTTAGATGGGGAGCGTTTTCTTCAGTACTAATACAAAACTATAATTATTATTAATATATATAGTTATGTACACAAAAGTTGTGTTTGAACACACATTTGAGTCAAGTGCTAAAAGGCAATTTGAGGCAATTGTTGTTGTAGTTGAAACTCGTATTACTGTCACTCGGACATTGTGTCTAATTTGCTAATTAAAAGACAGCTCTCTTCTAAGTCACTTTAAACAGCATAGCATGCACCTTGATTAATGCATTGAATATTACATGTAAAAAAACCGACGCGATAAAGTACCTTGCTATTTTGTTCCAATATCAAAAGTGTCGAGCAGTAGTTTATTTACCCCTGTAGGCAAATTTGGCGTCTCTGTAATTTCAAATTAAGAATGATCTTCGTGTCAACGAGTAAAATCAATAAAATCTTTGTTGTATTAGTATTAACTTTAAAATGTTTTAGCAAAAGGATGAATGAATGTTTCGATAATTTTACACTGATAATTGCCTTCATGTAAACTCAAACCCTGTAGCAAAAGTACGCGGAATTTGTTTCAATAAGAATAAGTTAATTTGAATGAGATTAAATGTTTGGTTCTAGTGGATAATTAAAAAGTTAATTATTGAATCAACCCGATATTTTAAATATTTATTGTGTGAATAAGCAGATTGAGGTGTACACCAGTTTGTCTTTTATCATGAATGAGACATAATTCAACACCAAGCAATTTGAGTGATCAGTGATCATTTACTACTCGATACTCGAACTACTTATTCGTTTCAAATCCGCTTCAGCTAAGATGTCAAGGAAACTGAACATAATGTAAAAAAAACTAATTTATTTCATTGTCAGCTCATCCAGCCATTACAAAAATAAAAATAAAATTGTCAACATATGTAATCACGAGAAAGATTTTCCTTAAATCAAACCAAATAATTGCTTGAAACCTAAATTTCGCTTGCTAAAATGAGGTTTGGACGCCATTTTGAAGCAGTGGCTCGAAAACTTCAAACCTTGACTAAGGTAGGTTTTAAACTGTCTCTCGTCTCGTGTAGGTGATTCATTGAGATTATAGACGCGTACAGGAAGCATGGATGATTTCAGGAGCGTTGAAAACTTGAGACAGTAATTGATTCTGCTGAGGAGAATTATACGGGATCGCAGAAATTCTCTAGAATAGTTCAACAATAGTGAATTTTGAAGAAGATATCGATTTCTAAGGAAAATATTCTAGATGTTTAGTCCCAGTCTAGAACTTGATACGCGAGGTTCGGGATTATCAGTATTTTGGTTGTTTTGAGGTTTGTAAACATAATTTAATTTTGATAGCCAGTATAATGTTAATTTAAAGGTCTTAAGTTTTTGATTTTTGATTTAATCAGTTTATTACTATTGTTAAGTCTCATTTTTAATCTTGAAAGAACGTTTAATATTTAAATGCTTATATTCATTTTACTTTCAAATGATCGTTTTACTTTTCAGATTTTATGCAACAGGAGCATTCCACATGGTAGTGGGGTACATAATTGGCACACATAAGTCTCAAGTACGAAGTCTTATACAAAAAACGTTTCTGAGGCAATTTGCCGTCTCAAACCAAGATTTATATTCTTCCCTCATAAACGGGAACATCGGAGGATAAGGCAACTATTTGCTGAATTCTCAAGGTATGCAATTATGTGATTTCAAGTTATTCCATTTATGTGAGCATATGTTTATATTCAAATGTTATGTTATTCGTTTGGTTAAATGAAACAATGTAATATGGGAGATGCACTGTATTCATTTCAGAGATACTTTCCCCGGTGTTCTGGGTGCAGTTGATTGCATACACATCAGAATCGCGTACCGCAGAAGAGGTGAAGCTGAACACTTCTACAACAGGAAGGGATACTATTCAATAAACAGTCTTCCCTTCCCTTCATATTAGTCCCCTACTTTATGAAGTAATTATTTGATCGATAATGGCAATGAATTCTTCTGTTACAATGGACATTAATAAAGATTAATAAATAACAACTTACTACTTTTAATGAACAATTAAGATAGTGTGTAAATGATTTACTTCACTTTAAACTCTGTTTAAATTGCAGGTATTCCGGCTGTTAATATGTATTGATGAAATAATTAAGATTTTTGAGATCAGAAAGTAATAGTTACGTATTATAAGAACGTGTTCTAAATAACGTTAAATAATACCCATCCAAAAATAAACAAAGAAATAGATCAACATTGGCGTTCAAAATGAAAAGTCAATTAAATGGATTAAATATAAATAAAAACACGATTGAATTCCTTTTTGTAAAATAACAAGAATTTGTTTATTGCATTGATTGTCAAATAGTATTTATACCATGGAATGTTTGTTAGCACTCCAGAAATGAACAGTTAAGTGCTTAGACAAAGAAAATTAACAAATGTATGTTGACAAGAAAACACTGTAAATTAAACACCCAAAAATGATTTTCAAGACAATAAACAATAAAAAATGAAATTTCCTCTAGCGTAGGAAAACCAAAACACAGGAGATTCAAATCTTAATGATATGACTACACTAGAACTTTGGATGAAATTAGAAACATGTCAAGATAATGAATCTGGTATGTTTATAAAGAATAAAACATGGAACCGTCAAATAACATTAAATATTAGAAATTATAAACATCGTAATTGGTCTGAAAGTTACTGAGAAAGTTACCGAACGTCAAGTTGCTTTTAACAAAGTCAAACAATTTCAATGAGTCCCTCAACTCAATGTTTTACTCACTGTTCGGTGAATGTTTGGAACACTTATACAGTTAGGCACCAATCAGTTGAAGTTCTGCAGTTAGTTCTTGTATTCCACACTGACTTTAAACAAATACGTAGGTGTTTAAGACCTGTTGCACAACATCTTTAAGTTTAATCGAGTTATTTTCGATACTTCACTGAATTTAATTATGTGCGAGTAGAGCACGGTAACAAGCATTATATAATGTGCCAGGAGGCCTGTGATGCGATATGTATCGGCCAGACTGAGACGAGGTATCACTCGCGTAGGCTAGGATAAGAGCAAGAGCGGACGATGTGTCACTCGCGTATTCTAAGACAAAAGTGTCTTCTTCCTTCTTCAACTAGACTGTCCCCTTGGTTGCCATCACTTGTGTAATATTTTGTGATTGGTCGCTTATGAATTTATTTATTCATTTTTCAGGAGTTAATTAGTCTACTCATTGTAGTAATCACTCGTTTGTTTGTTCGAGAATATTGTTAATGGATGTCTTTAACTGTTGTTCATAATAAATATAAATATTCTCGTTAATACGGCAGGGAGGTTGTAATCACTTGATGTATTTGTTTATAATATTATCAAAATATGTGGCCTTGCTACACCAGCAAAAAGTGATTCTCACATGAGAATCACAATCATTTAGGCAAAGTGACCAGGGTCCTGCCATGAAACTTTGCAAATAAAAAGTGTTTTGGAGAGACAATTATATAATGGTCACTTTATTGGGGACAGTGGCTAAGCTTGAAGTCGATACCTTCTCACACCTGTATTGCACGAGGAGAATAATACAAAGAAGGTACAAGGTGCAGAAAGCAAGAAATGTAATTGAACGTGTGTTTGGGAATTGGAAAAAGAGGCTTCCTTGTCTGCATTACACACTTAGGACCAAAGTTAAAGCAACACTAAAAATTATTGTGGCAACAGGTGTTCAAGAGAATATGGCTCTTGAGAGAGGAGAGGAGGGATTTGAAAACAATTGGGTTGAAGAGTAAGCAGAGGTGGAAATACCTAATGAGATGGTTGAGATGGATGAAGCATTTTATAAGCACACATTTTGGACAAAAATTATCAATAAATATGTTTTTGAAACTTTATTTTATTGTCTTCTAATCATTACAATATTTTTATTTTATTTTCAATTTCCGTAAAGCTCCAGTCCGGTACAATTCCTATCTACAGAGGTGGAGCCCGTAGTCTCCGCGCCACCCATTTCACGCTTTATTTTGTGAACTATTTTAGGCCACGTACCTGGCTCATACCTTACCTTAAAACCCCCCTCAGGCTGTGCTTTCGGGTAGGAGCCCTTCAGCACTGGCCCTCATTGGGATGCAGCCGCTACGAGTCACTTCTGGCGCAGGTTGAAGGAGAACACCTGCACCCCAAACCCTTACGCATTTGTACATGATAGTGTCTACCGCGCTATGATAATGGTGACGCATCTGTTCCCCGAGGTTTACTGAGTGGGTTCGGGATTGCGTAGTTAAACACCAGTTTTACGGGTTAGGGGTCGTGATGTGAACAACATGTACTCGGATACTAAGCCTGAACCCGACATCCAATAGCGTACATGAGATTGTTATTAACCCGATATCCGTAATGATGTTTCCCGTCCGTCGCACTAGCGACGACCCAACACGTACCTCTACTACTCGTGTTAGCCCAGAGGCAACGTAGACGAGTAGCCGTTCTTTTCGCTGGCGGGCAGGATTCCCGGGGAAGGGTACCCCGTTGAGTTCCCCAGTGGATTTACTCGAAAGACCCCTCCCGTGCTCCGGTGTTCAGAACGTTTCCCTACAGACACACAAGACCTACTGGTACAAGAGGAGGTGCCCGTTTCCCCAGTTCCGTGGATTGGGTAGTCTACCAATAGTTTGAAGGGTTTACGGCGCTGGTTGATCGCCTCTAGACTCGGATACCACGCCAGTCGCCTGCCTGACACCTCAGACGACGAGGCGAACTCGTACAACCAGTTCATCAGTTCGACCTCTTCGGTTAGACCCGAAGGCCGTAACATCTAGCAGCACCAGAAGGTGAGGTTGACTTGATCCAGAGAAGCTATGTGTTGCGCATCATTGACCCTGGATCCGTCCCAAGGGAAGCGTCCCGAGGTGTATCTCGTAGATTTCTCCACAACCAGGGAGGGGTTTACACAGAGACCCTGCCCGGCCGCTTTAACTTTGCTAATTTTAACCTCCTACTGCTAGTCTTAATTATTGCTTCTCTTCTACTGTTCCCTCCATATTTCATTCCGAAAACGATTCCGACAGTATTCTCTTTAGATATTTTGAACTGTGCTGACCAGCTTGCTCGGAGCAAAGACTCTAATGCCTTTTGTCCAATTTCCTCAAACTCGTTCCTGCTGCTCGTTCCACAAGTACAACTCGATCTTCAGCATACGCAATGGATTTTAATCTGTTGCTTGTTAAGATATTCAACACTTTGTCATGTATGATATTCCAAATCAAAGGCCCCAGAAGACTTCCCTGTTTCACCTTTCCAATCATTCGTTCTGTTCCTACTTTAGTATAACATGCCTGTCCTCGAAATAACTTGTTACCATCTACTGTTACGGACAACTAACATTTAAATCGTGTAACTGCTCTTGTACACAAGACCATGTTACGATGATGAAAGCTCCTTCATAATCAACCTTGATTGCTAACGCACATTTCTTCTTCCTTTCCTTTACATATTCACACTGTTTGTTTGTCGCACCCTCAGTAAACCTTCCCTTCTTAAATCCGTATTGCATATTGTTCAGTTTACTCGCAACTTCCTCACGCAAGTCCTCGTCTATTCTTTTATCTAATAATTTTCCTATCACCGGCAAGAGACATATAGGCCTCTATGATTTACACTTTGTTTCATCTCTCCCAGGTTTTAAAAATCATTTAATTAATCTTATTTATCACACTCACCGAAAATACCCATATTCATAGTACTCATAAAATATTTCTGTTAATTTTTTAACAAACATATTTTGCGTGCTTCATCATATCTATAGTTATTATATAGAAATTAAAGCTTTTCCCACATTTCCTACCTTTGATAAGTTTCTCTACATGCTCTCTACTAATCCTTCTCTCGTAACTTTTTCCCTTTCGATACCCCCTGTCTCTCATTTCTCCTGGTGACCCGCATGCCAATAGTCCATGCATTAACACCTCTGCTGTTTCCCTCCACACCATAGTTCTCCCTGTAATATTTCATGATGTAATGATTGCCGCACCGTTTTGCTCTTGATTTCCTCTTTATATTTACATACGGTAAACACCATATGTTTGTTGTAAAATTTTCTTGTATTAATTTTTCCCAATCTTTTTTCGTGTCTCTTATCTTTTTCATCATCTTCTGGTGTACAATGTATCGTCTTCTTCCCTCTTCTCTGTCCTGCGTTCGTATCCCCATTTCTATGGTACTCCCGTGGGAACCTATCTCTTATGCATCTCTCGTATCATCAATCTGTTCTTCATTTTTCTCTTACGCCTCATTACCGTTGCGTATGTTTCCTCCTCTGACTCCTACCCCTCATCTTTTAATATGCCTTCTTTATTTCCATCCCTAACGCATTCTGTTTCTCTTTCCTTTATTCTTTCTAGTAATCTCGTTTCCTTATTTTCCATTTCTGTCATCCAGACACGCATATCTTCCTGTCGTCTCTCCTGCTCTCCAAATCATATATCGTTCTCTATTACATCGTTTCATCTATTACGTGCACAATCTTTGTCATATTTTGTCCGACTTCTTTCCTAATTTCCACGAGCAATGTTTTTTTTCATCTCTGATTATCTCCTCTACCAATCGCTTAATTTGCAATACATCTAAAACTCTGCCTCCCTGAGCACTTCCTTTTACCTGCTTTCCCAGCTCTCTTACTACTTCAGTTAAGTGCTGATCATGTCGCAACTCATGATTAATAGCACACAAGTGGAAAAATCTCTGCCAAAGTGTAGTCACACCGTCAGAAATTATTCCTCCAATACCACTATTGATGTGTCTAAATTTCCCTCCTTAAACACGTCCTGCAATTTTTCCACCTGCTTCTGCAACTTCTCTGTGTTCACCCCTTTCCTTTCTAAATCAATCATGGACGCAAAATCCATTCCGTTTTTCTCCTTCACAAGTCGCTCCTTCGTCTTGGGAGTTGCATCTCTGCAGGACAAACCGCTAGTACTACAATATAAGTTCGGTGATCCCTCTACCGCAAGATCCGTACGCGTAAGCATCATTAAAGTGTCTGTAACTTGTACTCCATTAATTTGATCTCCTAAAGTTTGGTGTTGTTAAATATTTTGCTGAATTCCTTGAGCGCAAAAATTATTCCGATCCAATCGGCCACCTTGTTTACAAGATATCGAAAATCGTACGTTTCCCTTGCACGTGTTCAATTCGTCGTATTTATACTCTTTTGTTCCTTAATGCACCAGAACTACGTAAGAGATCTTGGCTAAACCCCTGAACTTCCCCAACAACTCTAATTGGGATACTCCCAAGCATTCCGATACACAGGGCAATTTTCGTTCTCCAAGGTATATAGTTCGTTATTTTCAAATGAACAGTACTGATTCCGCATCGATTAAAATATTTTTATATGTATTATGAAACCTACTGTATACTATGTACTATAAGATCCTCATGGCCACACGGGAGAAAGAATTTTTTGAGCGTGTGTATTCCGTGCTGCAATATGGGGCCGAGAATTTTAGAACTTGTCTAAGTTTTCAGCTTCCCATAAGTCACAGCCTTTGTTTACTAGTACCAAAATCTGCATAAATATTTATTGTATGTTACATTACCTTCCTTCCAAGTTTTGCAATATTCTCTTCAGTACTTTTGGAATTATTTGCAAATATCTCTCGAAATCGTTTACTCGCAATGACAAAATTCAAAGTTTTCCCTTTGATTCCCAGACACTATTAGGGTTTTCTTGAATTTTTTACTACAGACTCTCAGAAATATATTTGTCCATCAGTACTATATTTTCACTTATTTTCGTTCCTGTGAACAATACCCATGTTGATTCGCCGTATCCATACATAAGTAATTCAAAATTGTCTATGTATTCCACAATTATCATGCCACTAACCCCTAAATTAATCACAATTGTTCTGTAAGCATCTTCTTCAAATATTAATAACTATACTTGAACCAATAGACCTTAACTCGTAATATGAAACATTTTAAATCACGTAACAATTTTGTACAACGTAAACAAAGAAGACAAATGTTAGATATACCCCCACTGAGGGGCAATTTCACCAAATATTGCAGGAACAGTAATTGATAAGTTCTCTTTTAGCAGGGATCAAGCACAACACCCAAAATATTTCTCTAAACCCTTTTCCATCAACTTTCATAGGAGCTCTGTATCAGCACATATATTCTCATCCTTAGTAACGTAACAAACCCCTCTTGTTTTATAGTCAAGAGTATCTTGTTTCAGTTGTTGCTTCAGGACATTATTGTGTCGAGCTCTTCACAAAAAAATATAGATACAGATTTATTACAACACATTGTGTCGATATTTATCATTATTTTTTTAGTCCATTTCATTTTCTTATAACTAATTCAGTGTAAAGAGTATTAAAATAAAAAAAAGGAAAATTAGTTGAATTTGATATAAATTATACTGGCCCTTACTGCACATTGTTATAGTTTCAGTAATATAGGTTTTCAACGTTCATATCTGTATTAGTTAATATCCTTATAACATTTTTTGTAGTAACAATACATTGTTTATATGGTTTTAAGTTTCATGTAAGAATAAAAGAAATGAATGCTCAATTCTTTTTTACGTTTTTCCTAGACTTAAACCAGTACACAAAGTTAAAATAATATGTTACAATCGGATGTAAATAAATATAATACCTGAAAGGGTAAAGTATCGTCGTCATACTCCATCATCAAGGGATCAGTTTGGATCTTCATCATATGTACCGCAATTTCCTCAGCTTCATCGAGAGACACCAATTCGCTTGGACCACCGCCTGTTTTAGTGGCTTCAGCCCTATTTTTATCCATTACAAATTTTGCTCCTAGGTTTATCCGTTTCCATAGTCCTATTCAAAGTGCAAAGGTTACTAAATTTTTTATAATAAACAACACAAATTCAGTGTAAATAAGTACATTAATTTTCAATACAATCAATATTGCTTGCAAAGAAAATATCACTGTAGTACTTTTCTAATTTACTTATAAATATTTGCTCTAGAAATATAATTATGAATTTTTTATAAGCACGTAGACGTAACACATATGTTGTAAGGGCTCTAAAGACGAACTCCAAAGCCTCAATAATAATAACATACCTTGGACTTAGGAAATATTCGGCTAGTTTTACACACGAGGAACAGTCACGTATGCTCTCCCTGTGGTGCGTACCTGCTAATGATCTAGACGTGGTGACCTCCCCGCTGGTAGGCGACGTTGGTGCAAACCTCTGCGTGTCCCCGTTATATTTCCGTGTCAACCCTTGCACCACAGTGGAGTGTCATGAAATTCAGTGGGATGAAAAGATCATTCTTAGGGCAAATTTAACCCCCCCCTTTACCCTTCCTCTAGGAAAAGCGATTAAATCTTTCGTGTGACAGTGGAATGGTAAAATTCTGCTGGAAGTACGTACAGACAAGCAAATAAACAACACCATGTCGCTGAAGGATATTTCTAATCTTAAAATTAAAGTTTCTACGCGTTCCAGCCTTAACTTGTGCAAACGAGTGGTCAACCACGACGTTTTTGCACAAGAGTCAGAGGAAGATCTCAAAGTGTTCTTTGAGTCCGAAGGCGTTGTTCATATCCAAAGAATCAAGAGGAAGTTCAGGGAAACGTCGTCCCCACTTCCACACTGGTTTTGTCATTTGATCGGTCCTCTCTTCCAGAAACCAGTTCCTGTGGGTTCTATACCCTGCGCGTCCGCCATTAAGTGACAAACCTTCTGAGCTGCTTTAAGTGCCAGAAATTCGGTTACACATTGTAAGCCTTTGCGCGAGTCATCATCATGCTCGTAGCCACAGTTATTTCTCATTCTGCAATTTTTATTATGGCATCACCATGAGGATCACAAACAAAATAAATCAGCACAAACAATACATTCAGCACACACAATACAACACCAAGACCGTTCATATTACAACATATTACTCTACATTCACCACTCCGAAATCTATCCAACCTCCGAAATAACAAATTCATTAAAAATTACATCATACATTGAACTGGTACTAGTCATTACTCATTCTGCATTGTTCATAATGATATCTCCAAGAACTTCACGCACACAAACTTTGAGAATACGTGTATGAATACATGATAAAACTCCACGATCGATCATATAACAACATATTCCCCAACATTCACCACTAACCCCGGAATCTACACCTTATACGAAACAACCAATTTAGAAATATTTATCCTATCATTCATTGAATAGTCACAGTTATTTCTCATTCTGCATTCTTTATTCTGACGTAACCATGAAGTTTACAAACAAATAAATCAAACAAACTGAAAATTCATTCGGCATACATAATACAACATCAAGACCGATCTTATAGCAAAATATTCCTCAACATTCATCACTCACTCCGGAATCTATTTCACCTCTGAAATTACAAATTCATAGAAATTTTAGGGCTCGATGTCGTCGAGCCGTAAAGCCCCAACAAACAAATAAAAAAATGATATTTTTAAATGGTCGGGCGATCAATTTATTTATTTATTTGACCGTTTCATATGATATGACCCTATGTCGTACTTATCTCAAAAAGTAGATTCATCTTTCCACCGGTACTTTATCAAAGAAATGTGTATAAAAACTTTTCGTAAATTTAAACTTTAATTCATATTAATGTTTACACTGCTGTTGTCATTTTTAGAGAATATTGTGACATAGTATTTCATCCACGAGGTATTACGCCATGTTACAAATGAACTTAATACAACAAATTACTGTATACTTTACTCACCACTCAATTTCTACTGACAACATCTTACATATAACATCGTGGGATATTTTATTTTATACCTCATGATTTGTAATAGGTATGTACTTTTTATGTAATGTATTTAAATTTAAACACGCTGTACTAAACCCCGTTTAAATTAAGAAAAGTTGTAAGAAGTAAAGCATTTTAGTGCAAACGATTTTTGTGTAAATGCATTCATATATGGAGTAGTTTCAAAACCTGAACATAGTCAGACACCCATTCACTGGGACGAATAAAAATCTATTTTAAAACTTTGGGTACATTTGCTACGAATTTTATGCAATATTTGTAAATTTTATGCTCTGAGGAAAGACGCTAACGCAAGTGGATATTTCTTATCGGATGTCGATAACTATAGGGAGAGATAGTCTCATCAATGGATAATACTAGTAAATTAATACTGTTTATTAATGCACAGTTTTGTATTGTTTGTTAACCCCAACAATTGATACAACTTTCAATTTTCTGGATAAGTTTTTCAATAAATCATTGAGCGTTTTTCATTTTACAAAGGGGGAACATGTAACTCTTAACATGCATCATTGAATCCACAAGTAAAATTTACTAATGAAGAAGATCACTAAAACTTTATGCTTATTCAGAGCAAAATACATTGAAAATAATTGTGATAATAAGTAAATTATTTGGAAAGTTTTGAAGCTGTCAAGCGCCGTAAGAACTAACACTACTTTAAAATTTCTAAAAAACGAGTCATTCCAGTGACATCGACTGTCCTGTGTGCCAAATAGATGATTTTACAAAATCACAACTTTATAATATTAAATTTGTTATCATTTTAAAGCTATTTATAATACACAAAACAACAAAACAAAATATTTTACATTAAACAGTTCTAAGTGATATTAATGTTACGATTTCATTTACTTTGTGTTCCGTCGAATAATATTAAAATTAGCAAAAGTGTTTACTGCAAACCTCTGAAATGTTTCGAAATCGCTACACGTGTTCATACAAAATTGCCACCCTAGAATCATTTTTTAGATCCCTGAATAAGAAACTTCACACGTTGGAGACTATTAAAAATTTACTTGGAGTCGATTGAAAACGATTTTTCAGAGAGTTAAATCCTTTTCAAAATTTACACCATTTAAAAAGTACTAAAATTGGCGCCATTGACTCGAGACGTCACAATGTCATCGCGTCGTGGTTCGAAGTGTGCCTTACGATCTTCAGTTAATCATTGAATTCATACTACTTGGTCATACTAATGGTTTAACTCACGTTAACTTGCTGTTTGTTTACGCTCTTATTATAGTAATGGATTGTGTAAATGATAAGACGTTTTGATATTAATAAATTTATTGTCAAAAAAAGTACAAACTGCGTATGACCATGTGGAGGACAATAAACCAATTTACTCTCCGAAAGCAAGCAAGGGACCATCCCCTCAATTCCGATCAAGGGCCCTAAGGCAGAATCGGATTTTAAAATGTCAGCAAAAATTCCTAGATAAGATGAAGAGTTAGCTGCGAGTTATAATACTAATAGTGTCAATATGTTTGTAATTTAGCGCAAAATAAATTACATGTACAAGTTATTATCGAACTATAGATTATTCTGAGTATAGTGTTTAAAAATCATAAGAGTTGAAAAAAATCCACTAAATTCACGATTTATTGTTACAATAAACATGCCCCTAGACAAAGTCTAGAGAACCTGTATAATAAATCCGCCTCTACCCCAAGGAAAAACGGAAAAAAACCCGGGCCAGGATGGGGCTACAGAATTTATGTACACAACCGTGCCAAATTTGAGTACACATAAAACTAAATTAATATGAGCCACAAGACAACACAATCATGCAAGAGAATAGTTTTTGAAATTGTTATAAGTTATTTAAAAAACTAATTGCGGAACTCTTCCCTCCGCGAACCCCTTGGGCACCTTCGGGACCTGTTGTGGGATAGTTTGACTTTGACTACAGCAATGGCGTGACGGATTTAACTTTTATTAAAATCAATAAATTCTTTTACAGTGTAGAAGCACTGGTACAGGAGGTAGTTTTTAACCGCGGATTTTAAGATATTCAATTTCATAATATCTTTTATATTCTTGGGCAGGGAATTATATAGAACGATTCCCGAATGGTATGGTCCCTTTTGGCAAAGAGTGGTTGACACTCTAGGGCGATGAATATTACTACTATTGCGTGTATAGTGTTCGTGAACGAGACTGTTTCGTATAAAGAAAGGGTGGCACTTCAGTAATTCGGTCTTAACAAACACGACCGTTTCATAAATATAAATGCAGAGAAGTGTTAAGATATTTAATTCCTTGAATAAAGGTTTACAAGAGTTTCAGGGATGGGATTTACAAATTATCCGAACTATCCTCTTCTGAATTCTGAAAGTTTGAATACTCTGACAGGAATTACCCCAGAAGGTAATGCTGTAACGTAAATGGGAGTAAACGTTTGCAAAATATACGCAACGGGAAATTCGTGGACTAACTGCGTTAACTAAGTTTCGGAATGCGTAACACAATTTGCTTAATTGGGAATTAAGATTGTCAATGTGCAATTCCATTTGAGATTGTTTTGAATATGGAGACAGTAAGAATTTTGTATTCGAAACAGTTTTTAATTGTGTTCCGTTTAAAGAAAGAGAAACCTGAGCTAAAGATTTTGTGATACTATTGTGAAATGACATCGACACTGTTTTGTCAGTGATTACAATGAGACGATTTGCATTGAACCAAGTCGAAAGGTTAGACAAAACGTTTTGTGCGTTGGCGTGTTTACAAAGTAAATTAGTGTCATCAGCAAAAAGAACCATTTTGCAATCTGATGTGTATGATGACATGTCGTTCACATACAATAAAAAGAGTATAGGGCCGAGAATTGATCCTTGGGGTAC
>NNCF01128987.1:27659-39537 GCA_002313205.1 Laupala kohalensis
TGTTGATATCTATCTTTTAAATAAGAAGTTAGCCATTGATGTGGAAGTCCACGAATGCCTAAAGAATGCAATTTCGAAAGGAGAATTCCGTGATCGATGACATCGAATGCTTTGGATAAGTCAAGAAAAACTCCCTAAGGATTTTCTCCACGGTCAGGAGATGTGGTAACATCGTTTAAGAAGGAAAATATGGCGCTTGTAGTAGAAAAGGATTTCCTAAAACCGTGTTGATCGTCAGAGAGAATGTTATTTTTTGATAAAAAATCTAGAGGACGCTTATAGAATATTTTTTCTAGGATTTTTGAGAAAGTGGGTAGTAGAAATATTGGTCGGTAATTTCCAATAATAAGTTTGTTTCCTTTCTTGTGTAAAGGTTTCACTTTAGCTCTCTTAAATACTTTAGGAAACACCCCTTCCGATAAAGAACTATTAAAAATATTTACGAGGGGATTTAATATAGCGTGGGACGAAAATTTAACAACAAACTCATGTATTTTAACAACAAACTCTATTCCTGATTATATTTAACTTAGAATCTCCGTAGGTTCTAAGCTTCTATATCACCCTTCCAGTACCCACTCCCTTCCAGCACAGCAGTATCATACAATACAAATTCTAAATGAAGCCTCTACGCACACTTAAAAACGAGCACTGAAAACATCGTGCCTTATGCGTCATAAAATCTCTAACCAATCAAAATTAACCATTAGTCGCATAGTAAAATTTAAATTATATAATATAATAAATTAATTATTGGAGGTTTAAAAATCTGTTTGTGCATTACTTTTCTAGTGAGTTGTGTCAAATAAACTATTCAACTTTTATTTTTAAAAAAATATTGCTATTAATTTTTTTAGAAAATAAATCTAATAAAGGATTGTCTAAAAAATAAATACGTTTTCAACTCTCAAAATACATATGAACTAAGGATAAAAAATAGTTTCTTTTAAATAATTATAGACTGCGACCATCATTTGTCGATTTCATATGGTTTGACGCCCAATCATTGTTTTGTATGAGAATACATCGAATTTTCTTTAAAGAGTTTTGAAATAATATTTGAATTATTTGGAAATAATTTCTAATAGATCTTAACTATGAAAATAAATCTATATTCGAGATTAATTTGGATGGGGCTCCAGATTTAATGTACTCAATTGTGCCCAAGTTGAATATAGATAAATCAATCGATGCATTAAATATTTAAAATAATTATTTAAAAATATATTTGAAGGGAAATGAAAATTCATTTTAACTTGTATTAAAATTAATGAATTCTTATACATTATTGAAGCAATTGTGAAGAAGGTAGCTTCTAGTCATGTTTTGAAGAAATTCAGTATTATAATTTCTTTTATTTTTTGATAAGAGAATTGGTGGCACTATAGTAATTCGGTCTTACCTATCTCAATCTTTTCATAAACATAAATGCAAGGACGTTAATAACGCACTGTAACGGCAGTAAACATTTGCAAAATATACGCTACGACAAATACGTTTTTGAAGTGTATTATCGCTCATTATAGTAATTATGCCAATCCCCATGTCTAGCTGTTCATAAACCAGGAAATCGGTCGATGTCGATTACATTCGTTTTAGCAAGATACATGAGTGATAAAAAGTTGGATTTGCGGAAATAATCATGGTATTCGGGTCGTTGGTAATAGAGATTTGATAGATAATATAAACAGCGTTTGTTTTTGGAAGAAATTCTTATCCTTTGGGTGATCCATCTATTGTATTCATGTTAAATAACTTGCGTTTTATGAGAAATTCTATGATTGTAATGTTTCAAGAAGATTGAAATAAATATATTAAATTTATCGTCGGTGTTTTGGCAACATCTTTCCAAGTTTCCTCACGTAAATTATTTGTAAATACGGATAAATTTATGTCAAACTATCTAGAAAACTTGTAAACGATTTTAAGTGGTTCTAGTTTATCTTTAGTATTCAACACTTGAGCAAGGTAATCGCTTTATCCGGCGCTAAACACTTCAGAGAAATACGAGATTTCATAGTTGACAATAATCTGATTTAGCAATGTTTTAGATGAATTCGAGAGGCGAATGGGGTCGTTTATCGTATTTATAAGGTTGAAGGTGACGATAAGATTCTTGAATCGATTTATGGGTGAATGTGCGGAATCGGATGCACTCAGTAAATAAATTTTGAAATTGCCACATATATCGAAATATTTTGAGGTTTTGCGTGTAATATGTTTTTTGTAATTTAAAAATTCTGAAAAATATATCAAGGTCTGATTGAGGAGATATATAAATACATAAAACAATAATGCTTATGTCAGTCAAATTAACTGTAGAAAATTCGAACACACTATGAACGCCGAAGCTCGCATCCGTCAATTTAGAAGATAAAATATCATTACGAGCATATATACACATACATTCGTGAGAGGATTTCCTTTCATTTGTTTTTTGAAAGTAAGAACTTGCTAAATAATAATAAGAAATAAAAGTGCCACTGACGTTAGTTGAGGGCCAATGTTCATCGAGACATTGTAAATCAAATGGATTTTCGTGCAGAAGAATATCTGTCAATTTGTTTGAAAGGGATTGGACATTATGATGAAATATAGTTATTTTATTTTCACAAAGTTGGTGATTCGTGAGAAATGGAATCAAAGTTAGATTATGAAAGCGGAAATGAATTTGGTACATTTTTTAGTCCCGCATCAAACCCGCACACATAGCTACACTAGTCTGGAGCATATATTGTAAAATTGTATATTGTTAAAAATAAATACATTGCCTGAAATTATAAATTGTCTCAGTTATTCAAAAGACATAATATACATATTAATCATCACTATGTAAAATAACAATGCCTTCTATTACCTCTAACATTAATTCAGCAAATCAAATCGCTGCGTGCTTGTCAAGTTCTTCCAGCTTCTGTGATATTCTCTGCTTCTTTTCCGTCAAAAATAATTGGCAATCGTGACTTTGCCGAGTGCCATGGCTTACAGATGCGGTCATACCAGACCTCGGTGACACTTTATTTTGGCAATCGAATGGGCTCCATGGCTCAAACCGAGGTTTCAAATCTGTGGCTCGAGACCGCTGTTAAGACTTCTTAACAATGCTGAGTCCCCTTCACGTGTACTGCAATTTCTGCTGTTGGATTGAGCGAAACCAATTTGCACAGCTTGCTTTATTGGTATCAGACCTATTGGTGTCTATTTTAATTTTCTCACAGAATTTGATGCATTTTTATAGCCCTATGAAACCTGCAATGCTTAATGCAATTTATATTAAAAGTGGATAGCAACAGAAATTCAATGTAAATACGAACATCAATTTTCAATATAACCAACGTTGTTCAGAAAGGAAATATCACTATGTTATTTCCAAAATTACCTATAAATATTTGATATACAAGGAATTAAATAGGATATGCACATTTTATTGACGAACGTTTTTATAATCTCTTTAAAATCACACATTCCTTGAAGTTGTGTACAACCACGAGGTGATTTTCCCGACGTCCCGGAATTGAATTCCGCTTCAATTATCGCTGAAGCCTTTTTCTTCTACTTCTTCTTAAAAATTGTTTGGGAATACTCCTATCTCCCAATATGGGATGTTTGGGACATATTTCTGCGAACAACACACGGTCACCAGAATCACATTTAGTCGTCTGAAACCCAAGCAACATTAGATTTCAATAGTTACTTGCATGTACTTACAATAATACTACATAAGGTCACCTTGTGCAATACAGTATAGAAACTGATAGATCAAAATACAACATTGTCGCATTTTATATAATCTACAATTAACCACATTCATTCATTAATTATCAAAAATAAAGTTATCCATCACCGTTAACAAAACAATTTCAGTAAAATAAATTGTTTTCTTTACCTTATTTAACCTGAAAATACTCTGAGCGATGCGCTCAAAATACTCTAGTCTACAATGGTATTTCGTCTCGTTTCCTATGTTTTTGTAGCTTCTTTGCTTGTTTCCAGTTTATATTTTTTATTTCGTGTCAGAAGATCAACAAAAACACTAAATACAAAGATACAAATATAGTACTCATTTCATACATATAATTAAACACATTTCACACACACAGAAAATAAACCATTCCAATATCTTGCTATTTCTATTCCGTTTTCATTTGCTTGTATCCCAATTCACGCATATTACAGCGTACTGGGTTAATAGGTGCTCTACCTTCTTGTGTCGGGAGACTTTTCATGGCCTTCCACGCACATAATCCATTCTTAAATCCAGGAGTGAGTCCCTGTTTTGCTTCCTTCCACTCCAGTAAGTGGTTTAAGGATCTCTACATCTCTTTTCGTGTCTTCTTCGCTGCTAAGTTTATTTTTAAATGACTTTATGAAGGTTTCCCTCAACTTAAGTCTTGAAGGAGCCGAAAGGTTGTCATAAATAACATGCTTGGGATTTTTCAGGCATCGGTTCATTTTTTTTATGCAGTGATCTTTTCTCCTAACACAAGGAGGTGCTTCACCAGCAACTGTACATAGCTTTCCTAAAGGGGTTGGTGTAAAACATCTCGTAATTATCCTGCAGGTGTCATTGAGGTTCTCGCCAACCTTTTCGGCATGAGCTGAGCGAGCCCATTCAGGGTAAGCGTATTTTGCAAAAGAATATGAATTTGCCGCCATTGCTGAAATTCTCATAATTTCGGGAGGTATTCCCAGAAGAATTGATTAGTTTCCGTAATAAATTGTTACATTTTTCTTGGTGCTCTCACGGCGAATTTAGAAGGTCAGTGACTTGTCTAGCATTACCTACAAATATTGAGTGGAGTCTATGTAAGGCAAGTGGTATCCATTTAGTGTGGTAGACAGTTTTCTCTTGACTTCTCTGTTCTTTAGATGAAAAGCAATTACTTGGGTTTTGCTAAAAATCGCGTTAAGATAGTTTCTACTTCTCAGAAGTTTTTGTGTTTCTGGAGCTGAGAAATGGTATTGTCAGGTATGTTTTCAGACGGTCAATAATCTAATCAATTCCTTCAATCTTGTTACTATTGCCCATATAGTAAATAATGAAGATAAATTAAAACCTAAAAATATTCTCTACAAAATTACTAGACAGTTTGACGAAAAAAATGTAACAATTTTTAAACACCTTTTACATCAGGAAACGTGAGATGACGTGTATAAATGTGAAAGCACCAACAATAAATTCAATGTATTTTTTTTTCAATATTCTTGAAGTATTACAACTCTTGCTTTCTTATAAAACTCATGTTAGTTAAAGTAAACAATCACAATCGATGGATAACTCAAGGGATTAGAATTTCTTCCAAAAACAAACGTAATTTATATTATCTTTCAAAACTCAATAACCAACCACCCGAATTTCACGATTGTTTCCGAAAATCCATTCTTAGAAAAGTGGTCTATGCAGCTAAAGTAATGGAAAAAGACAGAAAATAGAATTGAACAACCGGACTAAAACCATGTGGAATATTATAAAGAATTACGAGTCTCCTTCAGAAAAACGCCAAGCAAGCATTTTTCTACTAGACAATGGCAAATTTGTATGAAATCCAAAGGACATCGCAAATTTGTTTCATTCTTATTTCTCAAAAATAGGTAATATATCGAAATCAGTAACTCAAAACCAATGTCCACTAAATACATCCACACGCGTACCACTTTCTATGTTCACTTCCGAGACTAACTCTAGTAAAGTTATGAGTGTCATCAGTTCTTTAAAAAATAAATATTAAGCTGAGATAGATGATATACCTGAATTTTAAGTAAAATCTTCCTCTCTCGTTATATTAAATCCACTCACTCATATTTTCAATAGCTCTTTGTCAGAAGGTGTGCTTCCTGACGTATTTAAAAAAAGCTGAAAGTAAACCATTACATAAGAAAGAAAATAACGTGATGCTGGAAACTATAGACCCATATCACTATTGCCAACTTTCTCAAAAATCCTGGGAGAACTCTTCTCTAGGAGACTTTTAGACTCTTATCACATAATAATATTCTTTCAAATGATCAGCACAATTTCAGGAAATCCTTTTTAACTAAGAGCGCCATATTTTCTTTTCTAAATGATGTAACCTATTCTCTTGACCATAGAGATAATCCACAAAGTATTCTTCTTGATTTTTCTAAAGCATTCTATGTAATCGATCACGAAATTCTTCTCTCAAAACTGCACTCATACGACATTCGTGAATTGCCACATCAATGGTTAATTTCCTATTTGAAAGATAGGCATCAGCAAGTTGAAATTTCTCATGTTGAAAGTAAAGTATGTCAATATTACCTTTCAGAAACAAAGCCACTTACTTGCGGAGCTCCTCAAGGTTCAATTTTAGACCCTATACTCTTTTTAATGTACGTAAATGGTATGTCATCCACCAGGTCCGATTGCATAATGGTTCTCTTTGCTGATAACACAAATCTACTGTAAACATGTCAATGTGCAAAATGCTCTTTCTAACCTCTCATCTTGGTTTCATTCAAATTGTCTCATCGTTAATACTGATAGAACAGTATCCATGTCATTTTGCAATAGTGTAACGAAATCTCTTCCTTCTACATCCCTTTCGCTAACCCGACCCAAATAAAATCAGTCAAGATAAAATTTTTAGGTCTTCATATTCAGGAAAACCTCAAATGAAATTGCCATATTGATAATTTGAATTCCAAACTAAGCAAAATACGCTATGTATTCCGAATTTTAGCCAACAATGTAAGTCAACACATTTCAAGCTACGTGTATTTTGCAAATGTATATTCTCATTTACGGTACGGCATTATCTCCTGGGGACAATCCACTCCGAGCATTCAAAACTTTATGAATTAAAAAGAGAATAATTCGGATTATATGTAAATCTCACCACCGAAATTTATTTATACTTTTATTTAGATAATTAAATTTTGTCCCTCTCCCTTGCGTATACATTTATGAAGTAGTCGTGTTTCTTAAGACAGAATTATTAAAATCCCACCCCTACTTTATAATAAATTGTCTAGTTCACAACACTCGTAATAAGGCTAATATTAATCGTCCTGGCGTGTCAACAACTCTTCGCCAAAGAGGCCCTTATCATTCAGGAATAATTTTTTATAATTCCCTTCCCCAAAATCTAAAAGATATAAATAACTTGAAACTCTTTAGATCCGCTGTTAAAAGCTGTTTACTGTGCGTTTGTTTCTATAATGTGAAAGAATTTACAGATTTTAATAAATGAAATTAATGAGAGTTTCAGTTTCCTAATAAACATTGTTTTCCACATGACTTCATATGATGTAAGTGATGTTATTATATATTGATTTTTTCTTTCATGCATGTTGATTTTGCTCCCTTTTTATTATATTTTATTATTTTTTATTACTTTTTATTATCCGTACAAATCAGAACCATTAGCTATACACTTACATAATTTCCGGCCGATGACATGTTGTCGAATTTGCTTTCCATTGTGAATTGGAATGTACACTGCAAAATAAAAGCAATATTTTTATATACATTTTAATAATGAAACGATGATTTCATAGTTTATAAAGAAGTCAAACACTAATTTTCGATTCTTTGAATGTATACATTTCTTATAGAGTTTGTTTACAAAGCTAAACCTTAACTCGCAGTACTTACCAACCTTTGCAGGCGATTGTTCCGTTAACTTATTTTGAGATTAAATACCAATATTTCATTCATCATTGGGCGCTACACAACAAAACTTTTAACATAAATATCCCACACAACTTTTTTGTAGCCATAAACAAATATCACATTTTGCGGCAGAAAAACAATGAATCCCCCAAACATTTTTGACACCTACAAGCTTGTGGAGGAATATTACCAAATTTTCCAAACGTTTCTCTCTACCTCGTTATTTGACAGTTTCTTTGCATAAAGAGCTTACTCATTGAATCAGAGATGGTTCCAGTTTCTTTTTCTTTTCACAATTAAAGATGAAAGTAATGTATTTTACGAATAAAGTATTCCAATAAGCGAGGAAAGAATGTTTGGAAAAAGTTATTCTCGTGGTATTTGATTTGGTACTATGAAATGAATACATAATTAAAAGAGTACATGGGGGAATCTGGAGTTTAATAGGACATAGCGAGTGATTAGCATTTTATACGTATGAAAACAGTATGGTGAGTTGGTATGATTTTGTGTGAAAACTATTCAACATTATTATTTGAAACAAAGCAAGAGTTATTCAGAACATTGGAAACGATCCGTTTGCTTGTTAAGTGAAATACGTCCAAGGGTCATAAGTGAAGTGGAGTGGAAACTGGTTCATCCAAGCTCCATAACGTGATCGACATCGAAGGCGCGTAATCGTAAGCAACCTAATGTGCAGAGAGAGAGAGAGAGACAGAGATAGATCTGTGTGACGCCGCTAGAGGTGTTTGGTGTGTAGCGGCTTTGCGAAGGGGAGGAAGAGAGAAGCAGAAGGGGATATAGCGAGCGAGCTCGCGGCAGGCGTTGATTGATGGCCCGGCAAGTGCGAGCTTATCGCTTGTGTATCTCTCGCCTATCACCCCGCATATCGCATCCTGCCTCAACCCTTCGCCGTTGCCTCCGTCGCCCTTGAGGCTGGGCTGGCTGTCTGAGCCCAAGGCTTCGAGTGTCCGGAGCTCGGAAAAGCAGTCCCGTGGTGGAGTGGTGCATCACGCGAATTCTGTGATGAGTTATCAAGGTAGCGGGAGCTTCTCTACAGCCACAGGGGATCCCAGCTCTCTCTCTTCCCATACGTCCAGCGTTGAACTCCTATCCTTAAGACGGGTTTACGACGTTGGATAAAAAAAACTTCAAAGGTTATTTCTAGTTTGACAATGGAGATCGTTTAAACGCGAGACGTTTATCAACATTTCTCTTCCCTCCGCACATCGTAACACGAAAACAATTAAAGAGAATGTTAATGTCACACCTACGAACTAAATAAATGCTAAATAAATATTTCTTCAGGTGTGTGTATACGCAAACATTCTTACATAAACACAAACTTGAACCATCAAAACCAATATCAATGTGAATCAAACCCTGTGACTCTTATTTATTTGGATAGTAATTATTTAATTATTTAGAAAGGGAGTAAATAATTGTTGTTAACGTTGAGTTCAGAAAGATGCGATTAATGTCTGAGGGACAATGTGTCATTATTTTTTAGCGTTTCATTTTTACACGTCGGCAGGTGAAAAAGAATCTCCTCGATTTACCTCTGCCAATAAATACCGGAGTGAACTCGACCCACCATATGAAATACAGAGCTATCTCAAAATTTTAGCTCTGTGGAAGTACACCCACGCAAACGAAAAACATAGATCACTAATTTAATAAAATTAATGAAGGGAATAATTCTGCAAATTTCTGGAAATTGTAATTGTACTTCACAAGTAAATTAATATTTCATAAACACGTTCATTTTGAACACCTTGATTAACATTGCAGACAATCTATTAGATACAGAATATCCTAACAAAATCGACAATATTTTTCTGGAAAGGTTGTGTGGGTGTGCAGTTTTATTTTTAACCAATGAAATTTTAAATGAGGTAATTTTAATCGGAATTACGGACATGCAGGTCAGAATCTCTACTGTAAAGAATTCAATAGGTTCTGGAACTTACCCACAAAGATTCAGAATCCATTTAAAGTACAAGTAGTTCCGACGCAGAAAACGTCTCTCACACAATTTCATTTTATATAAAAGTATAGAGTATGAGTTCTTTTTACAATCACTCATTTAAGTATATTTTTAGACATTTCATATTATCACTATGAGTCGTGTCACTCCGACAAAGGTTTGTATTTCAAGAATAGAAAATTACAATAGATACCACCTTTGGTTTAATGTCCTATATAGCATTACTTCACCAAAGTTAGAATGATGTCATTTTCTTTATTACATCTTTATACAAGCAATATTTTGTATTTTTATTTTTAAATAAATAAGTAAATTGTTAATTTCTATTTATTAGTATGTATCTATATACACCCTGCAAATAAGGTGAATAATGCTAGTAGGGAGTAAAAATTATTACTTTTCCAAAAAAAACTGATTATCACTACTTTCATACTTCAATAATAATAGTAATGAAAATGATATAAATGTAATTATAAAAAAGCATGGGAAGGGGCGTGCACCAAAAATTTCTGAAATATCGAGAAACATTTTTTTAAATATCATCCAAGGAAATGGTATATTCCCAAAACATGATGTCTCTGTCCATGACCCATCCATAAATACGGATTTGTTCGTATGCAAACTGAATAAGTATTGAAAATTCTCGTTCTTTAATTCATTAGATAGCTAAGCTAACTGAATAAAATGTATTGACCAAATCTCATTCAAATGTTACAAAATAGAAGAGTGTGTGTGTTTTCTAGGGTTATATGAATTAACTGAGATACTTAATAGAGTGAAGTATTATTGGAAGTAGCAACAATTAACTTCTTCAACGAATTTTTCACTCAAATTTTAAACTTAGTGAAGTAAGAGAATTTTAAACAGAAAAAATATTTTAAATCATGTATAAGAACTTATACTTGTGAATATTCCGGTAAGATTTTTATATTTGGATACATTCATTTTTACACACCCCAATTTAAACGTACAGTGTTCAATTAAATATGGTTACGTCATTTCTTTTGAAGTTTGTCCACAATTCTTAACAAATATATAGACGAACATTAATATTTCAAAGTAAATTATATCTAGATTCATTAAATAATACTTTTGATTATGAAATTATTAATACTCCTTTGCCCTTTGGAGGCAAGTGAAGCATCGCATCGTTATTTCATCAAAATAGTATCAGGAGAATGAAGAAAGCCACGATTTAGGTGGATTATATAGACCAGCTGATTACCTGGCGTTTCACGGGATTTTTCTTAGACCAATCTTATTCTACTTAAGAAAAATAAAATATATCCACATTGTGAGATCAAAATAATTTTACTCACTGGTTTTTCAAAGCATATGAATAGCATCCATATTTTATGAACTCATAATAATTCATATTTAATACAAATCTTGATTGTGCACAGCATTTTCAGTTTAATCTCCGGGAGCAAGAATAAATAAATCCTTGGATGAAACCACCCCTAAGCAAGTACGTTACCCGTGAGAAACAAATCAATCGAAACGTCATCAATTAACCTAGCATACAACTTTACCCGCAGGAGATGTAGGGGTATCACCATGTGCTGAAATAGTATAAACTCGCACGTATGCGGCATCATACCACTGTTTATCTGAAACGCCCCGAAATCTATTTGACAATAAAGTTTATTTATTTGTTTATTTATTTATTAAACCCATCTTTTTCAATTAAATATTTTTACGTTCTCATCCTCTCATGGGGGTTTTAGGACTTCCTATCCCCCAACACCAATGATGATCATACTCAGATATAAGACGGAAAGTGTCTCTATTCACCTCAGCAACACTGAAAGCTAAGACATTGACACTTATATCGACAATTTTCGTTTATGTTTCGTGTTATGCTCTTCCCAACCCCCAACCTCTAGGGGTGTCGTGTAGTATGGTATCAACGGTTACATAGTGACATCAGGAGTATGATTGTTTATCCCGAGAGAGTAACACGGGAGAGACCCAATTCCTCGGAAAGTAATCTCTGTGGGCGACTGGGAGTTATTCGGCAAGCCATCCGCGAGAGCCTTCTTCCGGATTCTGCAAGGTTGCCGCCCTGTAACAACTCCACCAATCAGTAAGAAGAAACCTCTGCAAGCTATTGTACATGGTAGAATGAACCCACGAATTTTTACTTTCGAGGTAAGAGACAACGACTCATAGAAATATATATATATATATATATATATATATATATATATATATATATATATATATATATATATATATATATATATATAATATATAAA
>NNCF01128987.1:43855-109140 GCA_002313205.1 Laupala kohalensis
TATATATATATATATATATATATATATATATATATATATATATATATATATATATATATATATATATATATATATATATAACCATTTACTCATCATAAGCAAACATACCTCACTCAAGATGCATTTCTTTCCAGATGTCATCGATATTTATCGTAAAAATTATTTTCTATGTATCTTTTCACATATTTACAAAATAAAAATTAGCCTATGTTCTTCCTGAACATGTGTGTTCTTCCCTAACACACATCTTCTTGTCAAATATCATCACGATTGACTCAATGGTTGAGTCGTGTCAAGGTAGCAAAGAGATATACAATTTCCCATTTATATATTAGTATGGATTTAATAAGTTTGAAAATTGTATATACCAATATTTATTCCTCATTTTCTAGTTTACTCAGCTATGAAACTGCAAGTCAAGCATCTATTTAATTGTATGACGGCCAGAACAATTCTTTTTGTTTTTTCCCATTATTGCTCTGGGAAATTGACTGGTATCTCTACATCCTTAAAGTACGTCGATAGAGAAATTGCGTGGAGAGTTAACTTTGAAGCGCCTCTGTGTGCTCACTTCAAAGACCGTAAAGGAAGCACATGCAACGGAGATCACGTTGCGCATGCAAAACGGGAGAAAAGACTGCTGGAGAAGTGCGTGGGTGATTTTTATGCTGGTCATCTATTCAATCACGCCCCTCTGTAACGCAATCACGATCTAATTCCCAATAAAAGCTGCACATGTCGCTCTCACGCACAATGCGGATGTTGATACTTAAGAATATGAAGGTTTTCGTAAAGTTTATCATTCCACTCATGCGTGTTTTAAAGCACTAAACATGCTTTCATTTGGAATTATTAGGGATTTTTGTTATTGAATTTGGAGTAAATATTTCATTTTTTTACTTTCGAGGCAACCATTAAAAGTTTAATGGAGGATGATAATTTTAAATTAGTACCAAAATGTATCTTAAAAATATTTAAGTACAATTTTGAATTTAAACCACTACGATATTTTAAATTTCTGATTTCCAGATTCGCAAAACCATTACATTAAACGTAGTTTTATTATGTGAAGTAAATAAAGAGTTTGACTTAAACATAGTAACCAATAAAACTCGAAAAATTATATTTTCATATACGATGGAGTGACCAACTCTCGTGAAACTATTGAAATACATAAAGAGTTAAATATACCGTTTATAGACGGCGTACGCGTTAAAACATGTTAACCATTATGAAAATAGCTGATCGACGAATGAGAAGAGTATCCAGTTTATGGTACTTTCTTCTGAACGTGTGAAGAGGAGGAAGTTTGTTAAAGTGAAAATAAATATCTTGTTAATCACTGTGCATCCTCTAGTGAAAATGTAGAATATCTATACGGAACCTTGTAAAAAAAAGGGGGGAATAAAGAACGGTACCACTGCATTCATTCGAAATTTTTACAACTCACTTTTCAAAGAAAAAAATGTCACAAAATCATTATTTTTTAATTTTCAATATAGGATGATGACAGAAAACTATATTTTAGAAAGTACAACAATTATTATTTGAATGAACCTGAATTAGTTGAGCGATTAATGAAGTAAAATGTAAAGTAGATATAGTGCGGTTTTAAGAATATAATTCATATTGAAGACTGAGATATTAGAATTTAAAAGTAAGGAGCACTTTTTAACCGTTTCTCAACTCTTTTTCTCGGCTCAAAGACGACAATACTATTGATTTTAAAATTGTTTGTTCGTTTTATTAGGTTGAATATATTATATTTCATCTAATTTGCTTTTGAAGTTATATGGTTCTAGATTTAGATATCTAAAATATAATTCAATGATAGAGTATATTTTAGGTTTATTCTTCTCAATATTGTCGGTTAAATAAACTAGATCATCTGTTACATTAACTAATATCCTCTAATGCAGTTGGCACAATCGCTCTTACGTTTTTTCATTACCTGAGTGACTGAATTTCATGCTGAGATTAAAATTGCAAAAGATGGCACTTTTTCGATTCGGCGCCATTTTGTATTGTGCAACCTTATCTCCTGGTAACTCAATTTTGCGCACCCGATCACAGATAATTTCAATCATCTTATCATAGGTATTTCTTCTATGGAGCCAATAAAATGATAAATTATTTGATCCTTTATTTTTACGAGAACATTTATATTATATCAGTATTACGTACTCATGGAATTTTCTTCGTAGATTACATTTCAATGCTGACGATATTCAAAGTGTGAGTTCTGTCTTAGACACCGAAGCGAAAGAACGTGCGCTGAGCGTCGTAGCTCCACTGAGTCGTATACATGCAAGTGTCACAGAAAAGTGAAGTGTGAATTGTTAAAATTTAGTGAATTTCCTGTGGGTTCAGAACGTAGAAATATTTTAAAGATAAGTATACTCTATTATTCATTTTATTATGATTTGTTAGTATTATTATTTTTAATTTGTAGAGATGATTTCTATTGAACAGTGACGAGCTGCTATTGGATGTTGAGACGACCACGGGTACCGGGTGCATTAGTTACCTCTTCCTTAAATTTGAACTTTCATGTCTAATTATTGCCGCACTAATAGGTATTCTGATAGTTATAGGTGGAATTCAATCCAACCCTGGCCCCACTAACATTGGCACCGCTCTGGAGGAACTTCGAGCCGGACAGAAGGAAATTCTAGAGAGTCTGGCCGCGCACTCCGCTATCTGGCAGGGTTATATGCAGAAGGTGGAGTGTCTGGAGCACCGAGACAGAGAATAAAGCTCTGTGTCGAAAGATTGACTACCTGGAAAACCAGTCGCGAAGGAGTAACCTTCTTGTCTTTGGCTTGGACGACCAACCGGCCAAAACATGGAGGGACTCGGTGCGGCTCGTCCGAGATGTCGCCGCCCAGGCAGAAGTGGTGCTCGCTGAGTGCGATATAGAGCGAACCGTGTGGGCCACATGATAGGAAAGAGGTCAATAGTGAAATTGGCCTCTTATAAAAAGAGAGAGGAACTCTGAATGGGAGCTTCCCATTACTTGCGCGAGGCGACCGAGGAATCTCTCCGCGGTGTTCGCGTCGCGGAGGACTTCTCCTTCGCTCTACGACAGACACGCAAAGAACTCGAGCATTTTTTGCATGATGCTGGGAGCAAAGGGCACAGGGTGTCTTTGCGTTTTGATAAACTTGTGGTGGATGGGAAGCGATACACGCTAGAGGCTCTGAAGAAAGCGAGTGAAGGAGACAACACAGTCCCAGTTGAAGATGCGGCAACATCGCCGTTGCGGTCGCCGACACAACGACACTCACCTCCGCTGTCGACACCTCATTAGCGCGCAGCAATTGGGTTGAAGGCAGGCCAGTGCCAGCGCGTCATCAACGAGGGAGGGGGAATTGTATGCGGAAAGTGCACCACGCCTGTCTGCTAGCAACCGGTCGCCGTACTTACCTCCCCAACCGCAAGGGCGGGTGACGAGGTCAGTGGCACTTGCAGCTCAGCAAGGTACGTCCACGACAGGCCAGTGGGACAAAGGGCATGTTTTAGATGTATTGTGTTGGAACATTGAAGGATTGACAAGGAAACAAACACAGGGAAGTTTTTGTGAGTTCCTTGAAAAATTCTCAGTAATTGGATTACTTGAAACGTGGTGTAAAGACGGATACTCAGTTAATTTAAATGGATGTACTTCTTTTACAAAACATTTGAAATTAAAAGGACCGCGTGGTAAAAACCCAGGTGGCGCCATAATTTATTGCAAGAATTCAACGAATTATAGTTTCCGAGAAATAAATATAAATTTGCAAAGTTCCATACACGTTAAACTACACGTTAGTGTACGGGTATCAAGATATTAATGTTAATTATTTACAGACACCCACAAAGATTCGTGTACCATAATAGTTTTTTTAGGAAGAGTTACACCATGTATTAAATACACTGAAAAATAAGAATCCCAATGCAGAACTTTTATTAATGGAAGATTTTAATTCAAGAATAGGTGAAGGAATACCAGACGCGCCTGTGAACGAAAATCTTCATGCCAATAAAAATAATAATATAATTTAAAAAAGTAAAGATAAAGTAAGCAATGGGGAGGGAATCGAATTACATAATTTAGATATTCTGAATGGTTCTTATGAGAATGACGCATGCGACAATTTCACATATATTAATAGAAATGGAGAGAGCGTAATTGATTATGGTTTGGCGTGTCCTAAAACTGTACAGTGGATATATAATTTTCTTATAGGTCAAAGAATAGAATCCCATCACATGCCACTTTGTTTAACCTTAAAATATAAAAGTAGTTTACAAGTACTACAACAGTCAAAGAGATTGTCAAAAATTAAACGATTTAAATGGAACCATGAAAAAAGGCTAGAATTTGCAGCGAACTTTGAAAGGAATTGCGAAAACTTGCACGCAGATATTATAAATAAGTTGCAGTTTGGACAGCTTAATGCCACGACAGAATCTTTACGAAACAATCTACATCGTTCACACATGCGAGTACATACACAGAAAAAAACACAACACTCGAGAGTGGTATGGTTCAACGTAGATTGCAGACGAAAAAAGATGCTGAAAATGCTTTAAAATCCTACATTTGGTGGGGATGAGAAAGCTTACGTCAAAAATACGTACACTTGAGAAGAAAAAAATATAAAAGAGCACTTAACACAGCTAAACAAAAATGGCATAATTCGGAAGAGGAAAGAATTGCAAGCATTATTCACAGTAAAAATGTCTCAAATATTTGGGATTCTATAAATAAATTACGATGTAGATACAGTTGCACGAACAGTATAGAGGCGAAAAATTGGGAAATGCACTTCGCTCAACTTCTTTCCCAGAATCAGTGTATATGTAAAATCACACTACAATCCCTGATGCGAAATTAATATAGTATTTTTTTGGATTCACTCATATATACCACAACTCTTATGGTAGAGGTCGCTGCCACCAGCTCGGTTTCCCGAGCAATCAAACACACGTGTAATAACAATAAATAATGATTTAATACAAATTAAACAGTAATCTGAATTTACAAATGGAGACAAACTCCCAAAATCATTAATATATTTAAAAATCTGTTATTACACAAGTAATGCTATCTGAAAGCATTAATTACACTTAGATGAATTTAGTTGAAGACAACAACATAGTAAACCCCTCTAGGTTATATGAACCTTCAAAATTACAAGTCTTTTTCCCCAACAACTAACTGTAACAAGTTACGACACTCGCAACTATCAATGACTTTATCGAGACTACCGCAGCAGCCTAACGTACTTCTGGTCTCCGCGACCTAGTCTAGCCCGGTCACATCTCTCTTAACCGGCGGACTCTACTTCCACGTAAAAAGTCCTCGAGGAAAAGTCTTCACTCCTCCCAATGTATACTGAAGAGGAAGTCACGTGATCAGCAAATAACCACGCCGTCGATACAACACTTTACTAGAACTCTTCTTGTTCACCCCTTCGGTTTCTAGGAACACCTTGTATTCACCGCGAAGGCGAACCGCCTTCGGTCCCAGCTTAGCGCTCGCGCGCACCCTTTTCAGAGTGTCTTATTGTTCTACATCCGGCGACGTACTTCATTCATTACTTCTTAAAATTCTTCTTTTCTGAGGTACACCTAAATTACAGTGGACCTCGCATGGTTCAACGTCGCAGGCCGCATTCTCCGAGAACAGTCGTACATTCCTTAGGAAGTGAAAGGAGTACGTTCAAACAATACCTCAATAACTGAAGAGACTTAGGGTGGATCCCAAGTTCGTCTCCCTTCCGCATTAGCGCCGACCGGCCACTTTCTGTAAATGTCTTAACAGTGTTCGGCTTGTGAAATACGAAGAAATATTAATATTTCACAAATCGCTAGAATGTCTTGGCTCGGACGTTACTGTATACAACGGTCGGGCCACGTAATCAAACACCAAATAATATTGACAGATTTAGAACGCGAAATAAATATTGATGAAATAAAAGATGTGGTACGAAATTTGAAGTCTGGCAAAGCAACAGTTTCTTATGGTATTCCAGTGGAATTTTTAAAGGAAATAAATTTTGGTATTGCCCCAATTCTCGTGGATTTGCTCAATTGTGTATATGACGCTTCCACGTTTCCTGGAATTTGGAATACATCAATAATTTTTCCAATTTATGAAAACAAAGGTGATGTTAACGATCCTGTTAACTATAGAGGTATTTCTTTAATTAATGCAAGAGCTAAGATTTTTTGGAAAATTCTTAAAGTATAGAAATCTTAATGTAATGGATAGAAAAACAAGGATATGTGACAGCATTGCAAGCAGGATTCAGAGATATCTATAGTACATTAGGAAACATTTTTATAACTACCACAATGGCGGGAAACGCAACTTCCGTGAAAAGAGGTAATGTATTCTGTGCTTTTGTGGATTTTGAAAAAGTATTCGATACCGCTAAGAGAGAAATACTTTGGTATATTCTAGAAAGTAAAGGTATATACTAGAAAGTAAAGGAAAATTACTAAAAATGCTTCAAGGGATGTATAAAGCAGTCACGGCATGCGTGGGATTAGAATTAGAATGTGTAACATATACATTCTCTGTGGAAAGAGGTGTAAAGCAAGGTTGCGTACTTTCCCCACTTCTCTTCATACTATTCATAGATGGACTCGTAGATAGACTAGCCACGGTAAATGCAGATGCACCCAGGATCGGAGATGAGAATAACTCAGTACCATCACTTTTTTTTGCCGAAGACTTGATTATTTTCTCCAAAACAATAGCAGGTTTAAAAAGGAGTTTAGATGAATTAGAAATTTTCTGCGAAGAAACAAAACTAAAAGTTAACGTTAATAAGACAAAAATCATGACATTTAAAAATGAGTGGGTCTAGAGTAAGAATGAAATTTGGTCGTATAAACGAGAAACGTTAGAAAACGTTAAAGAAAACATATATTTAGGAGTAACTATCTTCATGAACGTAAATTGGACGAGACATAAGGAGAAAGATCGACGAAAAGGCAAATACATTCTAAGTACAATAACAAAATCAAAAATTACAATTCCTGAAATTGCACCAAGACTTATGGATAAAATGTTTCAATCTCTACTCATCCCAGGAATAGCGTACGGAGCGTAAATATGGGGCGCGGGGAATAACGATATTTTAAACTCACTTCAAACGAAATATCTTAAAATGATAACGGGAATTGCTCAATGCACAGCAAACAGTGGTATTTTATGGAAATTTGAATTGCTTCCTATTGAAATAACTCTCTAATTAAGAGCAATTAAATATTGACTTTCGATAAGGGCAGGCACCAGGAATCCACTTGTAACTCAGTCTTACCATTGTAATACGAAGGAAAATGAAAAATGTAATTCATAAAGCAGGAATCAATTTTGTATGCCAGAGTAGTCCGTCGTTAAACAATCTAAAAATAATAAGAGAAAACTACAAGACTTATACCGTCGTAAAATACAAACGTAGATATACTGAAAAAGAGATAACTTATTGTGCAAACCTTAGTAGCTGGACAATGGGGCAGAAAACCATACATTGACTGATTCAAATCAAAATAACGATCGGGTTACGGATGGTTTCGCTTAGGAGGGTGGAAATTAAGAAAACTGAGGAGGGATCGAGACTCTATTTGCCCACTTTGTGGTGAAAGAAAGGAAGATTGGATTCACATTTCACTAACGTACCCGAAAACAGATCAAAAACGAACTTTTATCCAAGTTGGTGCATTCCAAAATTATCACATTATCGTAGATTTAGCCATTGCTATAATGGGAGACAAAAGAGTATCTGTAGTGCAGTCCCTGAGTCAGTTCCTAAGCTATGTGAGGTGGATGGGAGAAAGATTAATATGCTCTGAAAGTACTGATTCACATGAATCGTGATTCGACCCCTTTGGCTTTTTCTTTTGTTTCAGGTGGAGACATGTTGAGAAGACTTTCCAAGCATTATGTCAATTGTATGTTTTTTGTATTGTAAATAATTGTATTTTTATTTTAATATTTACTTCTATGACAAAATTTGTAAATATTAATGTATAATTTACAGTAATTTACAATAATTAAATTATTATAATATCCTTTAAATATCTTTTGTAAATATGTTTGTATTAATTGTGTATATTCGTGTCCTGATCGTTGGTTTCCCGTGGTTCTCGACGGTGCCCAATGAATCGATATTTGCAGTATACTTAAAAGATACTTTACAACTAAATTAAGTAATATTAAGGAATCACTAAAGGATGCTAAAAATACTATTACTATACAAATCACAAGTAAATAAAATTACAATCATTTTAAGTCCAAAAACAAAGATTGGCAAAATTAAAACTGCAACTGTGCATTCAATGAGAGTGAATACCAGGGCATTGTATGCACAGTCCACGGTTCTACTAAAGAGGCATTTGAAAGGCGTAAAGGCAAGAAAACGTCGCCACACATTTGTACGTAATTAATAATTTTTTAATTAAAGCGCCCAATTGAAGTTGAAATTGAAATACAAAATGTGGTTATGCAACCCGTTTAACATACGTGTGAATCGTGGATGCTTCACACTTGTAAAATTGTAGAATTCACACTTGTTCTTCCTCGGTACACCAGACGAATTGCAAATGCTTCCCACGCCCTTTTTTCTTCAGACCAAGACACTAAGCCTGGCTTTATTCTAGAACGGTTGTACTGCGCTGCCTAACACTTCTCTACCTATTAAACGAATAAATCGTTTCATAGTGTTGAAATTATTATGGGAAGCGCATTGCAAATATTTCAGAGCGAATCTCAAAACTCTTCTTAACCCTCTGTTGCACACAGTTATTTTAAAGCTTATTTTAATAGTATTAAAATATTATAAAATAAATTTTATTCAGTATTTTTTTGAAATAGTGGACATCACTATTTTTATTTACATCCAGTATTATAGAAGCCACGAATTTATATTTCTAATTTAATGACGTTTCTCATCTTAATCGAGGATGTAGAATCAAACTCAATATAAAATGGAGTGCACTCATATTTGGTTAATAATGTATAAAATAAATGTCTAAACACGAAAAAGAAATTAGAAAACCAATAATTTTATCACTTTCTTTTTTTTAAAGAAGTTTTTTATTTTAATTTAGCTTTTGAATGTTTTTAACTTAAAAACGTGTTCCACCCTACATAACCTAGAAGAAACAATCCCTTTTAACACAAAATTTATAATACAATCATGTTACATTTTTTAAAAATCTGAATGAAATAAATAATAATTTTTTACATACCGCGTAGAATTGGAATCGTGTAGAGAACCCAACGAGAGTTGAATATCAATATTTCATTCATTCGGAGTGGAATATCAAGATTTTTTCTCATTTATTTACAATTTGTTTAAAATACAGAACATACGGTGAATTGTTCGTTAGTAAATTTACAAGAGTGGGAAAAATACCTAATGGTATTTATTCTTGTATCAAATTTAGGAAATATTTCATAACAAAACTTGTAGTTAAAATCAAGTGACTTGAATCTCCTCAGTCTTCTGGTTTCTTCACTGTTGCATGCTCAAGGACAAGTGATTGTAGTGTTTACTCAATCTAAGATGGTGCCTTACTGTGTTCTAAAAAGGATCTGGTTACTGACGAGACCTTTAAATTATTGTGTAAAACTGTTAGATATTTACCATTGTGTATTGGTTATGATGCGAAAGGTTTTGAGTTGGAAGCTCTGAAGAATTTCATGATAAATGAGTGGATTAATATCAAATTTACCGGATTCATTTAATAATGAATTTCCATCAATGACCACTGTGATGATTCAGATGAATTGAGTTGAACTTTATCGCTCTCAGACATTAATCCGTGAACTGAAGAGTACATGCAACGAGGAACACCCTTCTTTCCCTTAGCACGAAAGCAACCGGATATGAAGGAAATTTGAAAACTAAAACAGGGCTGTAGCCCTCCTGAGGGCGCCAAGACAGCGAAGCATTCTTGGAAAATTATTTCTAGATTGCGCGCTCCCGAACGTGAGGGTTGAGAGACGCGAAGGGGAGGGTGTATAGCTAACAAAGTCCTGCAGCTCCCTTCATCTTGAGATGGAAGGGCAGGTGGCAGCTCAGCCACGTGCCTCCAGTTTTCCTCTAATAAACAATGGAACGTGATACGAAGCATCGTGTTTATTCTTCGACCTAACAATGCGTCTCGAGGCATCAATAAATAACCCTTACCCCTAATTCATTCAAGTCTTCACAATTCTCATTTCAAATCGTCGGAACACTTCAAAACTTACTGGGTATCAATCACTCTTTATGGACCCCTTGAAACTAATATTCCAATCGTTTGTCTGGTGTTGGTTCTTCATGGCTAAATTATTCTTTTGATATTGATTCATGATAGTTTAGACAGTCATGTTCAACAATTTAATAGAAAATGTTTAGAAAATAAAGGATTAAAATTATACTGTACGAAATATTTTCAAATGGAATTTTAAATTAAAAGTAATGAATGATAAATTAAACGTTTGTTTGTTTGCTTGTTTTAATGTTATAAAACTTTTAACATATACTGTCTTTATATGCTCTACAATTACCAAGTAAGAGTAATGAAAATTCATATTCCCACAGTACATAAAAATTAACATAAATTTCGAACGGCCTACATTTCACAATAAAAATATTCAATTCACAATATTTATTCTGTATTCTTTTTCAACTTAAAAATATAAAAAGCAATAAAATTTTGGAGTTTTCAAAGAAGGTCTTATGATGGATATTTTACAATTCTAAATTTAAATAGAGACAATTTAAAAGAAACATTTTGGAATATCATAACCTGTAAATTAAATTTCAAAAAATATGTTCTACTCGGAGTTGAACGTGTTAAGAATCAAGTTTTGTGTGTTTTGGTACTCAACTCTACTCAAGTAGCCCTTCGTCAAACAAACCTTGGGCTATAATTTGGTCTTGGATACATCTCTTAGCAGCAGTAGCGGGCATCAAATGTGGTGAGGCCAATTAGTAAGATTATAACTTTTGTTTGAAGGCATTGTAGTGTATTGAGTAGAGCACTGGAATTTTTGTGTATTTTAACTTCCGAAGTGCAGAAGAGAATAGTTTAGATGATATAGAGCGTGTAAAGTAGAAGTGGTGTACTAAACACATTTGTTTGTGAAAAAGTCACGTAAGTAACAGATTACATTAAGAAACTTTTACAAATCATTACATTTAAGTAGACTTACAAGGGATCTGCACAGAAAGCTACAATTAAGGTGTGCAGAATAGAAGTGATGTATGTCCAAAAGCATTGTTTGGATGAAAATAATTTTCCAAGGTGGGAAATACAAATATTCATGCACTTCATATATTAATTTCTCCGATGGTTACCTAAGTAATCAAAAAACATATTTTTAATGGAGGAAATATTGAATTTCATTTGAAAACTTCATTTTACAATGATAGTATAAATTCTGTAATAATTTAGGAGACACGTTATTTCCTTTGTCGTTTGTGTAGGTTTGGCGGAATTGTGTCATTCTTTGCAAACATTTCGCGTACATAAATAAAGTTTCATTCCTGCTTTCTTCATTCTCTGGAGGTTCAATACTAACAGGTTAACCTGTAATGAAATTAAAGTACTCTTATACATTTTTTGTGGAATAATTCTAGTTCCATGCACAACTATATTAAAAATGCGAAATATTGAAATAGATTCCTATCCCAACTTTTACAACCTACTTAAAATTAATCCATACATCCATTAATTTGTATTTTGCCGTTATTCATGTTCGGTTGAATTATCCTGACGCCATGACTTTCTTATACCCCTTGAAAACTTTCAGTATCAGGATCAGCATTGCTTAAATCCCTCTCTATGAAAAATCATCTATAACATGGAATTATTTCACTGCTGCACTGAGGAAAGGAGGGAATTTGTAAGTGCAGTAGGGAAGTGTACCCCGACAAGAAAAGAGAGAGAACTACGGATTTAATATTCTTTGCCTCTGAAGAAACATTATATTGTGTACAAAAAAGTGATTATCCCAAATTTTTCAAACTTCTGCTCTGCGCGCCTCATATGAAAATCTCAATCCCTATATTCATGAATATTTGTTTACTGAATAAAATATACACTCTCTTCCATGTAATTATAGTGATGAAACTGTGATGGTTTTCAAGAGGCTTATTAAACTGACAAACTCTTTTAGTATTTTACCCTCTCTTCGCCGGTAAGGGTTCTAACATTAATGATCCAATATATATAATTCTTTTTTAAATGATATCAAAGATAATAGACGGAATCTATTCAAATAAGTGCTTAAAAGCTTCGGAGCGTACTATCATTTATAAAATCTTAATGAATTTATTTTAGTAAGAGTAGTTAATATGAGTTTCATTTATCTCATTAACTACTTTTTTCTCGTTAATTTTAATATTAATTATTAAGTAAATTCATCTATGTTTGAATTACTTGTACATTTATCACACCATTGTCATAGTAACTTTAGTATTAATGATTAAAGAACACAATTATTTAGATGCATGACTTTTATTGTTTCTTTTTATTCATAGTTCTATCTCAACATTGACATGGGCGTATATATAATATCTATAGTCCCTTCAGAGCCCGTATTTTCCTTTGAGAATTTTGATCTAAATTGATAAGAATATACTTTGCTTGCTAGCTTGCGAAGAGTGAACTAGCTCATTGTCATACTCGAGGTAACAGACAAATGCTAGATGGAAATTATTTATTTTGTACGAAAATAAATCTGCATATAGGATATCTGCGTATAGGGGGCTCATGAGGATATTGTTATTTATATTATAACAAAAACTAAATAACAAAATACACATATTTTTGTTTATTTCTCATAGCTAGAGCGCGTGAAAAACAGGTGACAGAACATTCCAAAAACGGCTGTTACCAGGCATAAGTAAACCCGGATGGGAACTAACAGGAAACTGTGGAGTGAATATCCCTTTTGATTCTTTCTGGCGACAAACGTTCCTATAACGTTCTAAAACTGAGCGGTAAACAAAGGATTTTAGTTTACAATATCATTCTAAATGTTGATAATCAAAATAAAATGGTTGATTTTGAAGTGAGTATGTACTATGGGTACCTAGATTGATAAACATACTTCAATTTTTAACAAGCCTTTGCATTTTTAACAAATCATTTCTATTCTTTCAAAAGTTTATATTTTGTCCACAACTATCCCTTTAGGACCCCCTTTTACACACAAAAAGGAACTTTTCACAAAGTTTGTATGGATCTCTTTCATTGAAATACAAAGTGTAAATTATTCTTTGAAAAAATAAAATAAATTATGGGATAGACCAACCACGAAAAACAATACCAGCTTGTTTTCACGTTCTTTTTGAGTTGCATTTAGCTCTGAACCATGATGTATCTCAAGAAGATCAAGAAACTACAGTGAAACTTATATATAAAGGACACTCACGGATCGTGTCCACTCTAGAAGCGTTCGCTTTTGGGAAGCTAATGTCAACCTGGAATAAAAGAACGGTGAGTGAAAAAGTATCTGCTGTAGAGAATTGTCCGCTATTGAGAAGTGTCCGATAATGAAAGTTTCACTGTATTCCATTTTCTCGATTTGCCTACCATAATTTGGTAGGCAAATAATAACTGCTCGGTTTGGAAAATAACTAGGTTAATTTTATTTCTTAAAGAGCAAGGATCAGTTACAGCCCATGTCCAGATAAACTGTTCGTAAGTAACTAACAATATTTCCCACAAATATTATGTTAGATACCTTGCATATCATGATTTATTAGTTAAATAATAATTTGTAATTTATTAAATAAATCATATTTATTCATAAAAACTTCTTTACATGTGCTCCCTCAAAATGCTCACACGTGCCCCAGAGGTAGTTTGAAGATAGTTCCACAGGTAGTTTTCTTCCATTTATTGTCTTAGGTTTTGATATTTGGATTCTTTTATTTATTTAAATTCAGCTCTAATATGGCTGTTTCGATCCCTTATGGTGCATGAAAAAAATAAAACAAAAGAATTTTAAAAGTTAAGTTGACACAAAATCTTTACTTTCCACCAATGAAGACACCAAAGTATTTTTACCTCTGAAACTATGAGTTTGATCCAAACCAACATTTTCTGGAGAAGGGACTACGTTAGAACTGTCCATTGAACTAATTTGAAGCTAAATTGGTTCGTTGTGTGGTGGAAAATTCCGTATTTTTATTTTCCTTCCCAACTCATCGTTGGAAATTTAATGTACAAATTTGTTTTTAAGATTAAAGAAAACTCAAAATTTAATATACGCTTGTGTTTTAAAAGAACATTAAAATAAAATCAGACCATACACTTATTCATTTTTGAGATATCTTAATTTACAATATGACATATATCATTGTAATTTACTGACGAAAATGAATAGTCTACTCCCATTTTTCAGTGTGGGCCGACGAATATTACAAAATATCACCCTGTCGACCTTTCTGTCACATGGTTATTGGAACTTCACCCCCATCAACCTCAGCATCGATCCAATTCCGCATTTCGCGCCCATTAAAAATATCACAGAACAGTGGCGGACACTTCGTCAGGATGAGTCCAGTGACGAGCGAATAGCAAATGTAATCAACGCTAGATTGAGCTCATCAGTCTCGTGCAATAGCTATCCAATGTGACAGCAAACGGCCACGAGGATTCATGAGTCTGTGTGGGCTTCGCTCGCAAATATGGACGGCGCGCGCGCGAAATATCCGGACCACATATGAGGTCACAGCCGGCCGCCCTCCCCCCGTCAGTCTCCACCCCCATTGCTTCCCTTGCCTTCACCGCAGATGCCACCCAGCTCCACTGCGTGATTTGTCGCTCACGAGAGTAATTTTTTAGTTCTCGGTTTCCTGGGAGCGCAGCAGAACCGGTCGGAAGCATGTGAGAGATCTGCTTTGCGTTGTTGTGTCGAATTGGGTTCCAAATTTTATCGCCCGTTACGAAACAAAAAAATTGTGAATGCAGAAATCTGACCCGGATAAAAATACTGTAACTCTGGATTTCCCATAAAATACTACTTTCATTTCGAAGGTTGACGAACTGACCGTGCGGATTCAAGGATGCTGATGGTAAAACGGTGATTCTTCGAAGGATACTAAATGAAAAACCATCCATTCTTGTGGGTAGGGAAACAATCAGGCATACATCGTGATTGACACGCAGAAATGAATTACTCTCTTTAGTTTGCATTGCATTGGAACGAATTCCTGAAATTGGAATCTGGAAATGTAAACACAAACTTTTCTTTTCATTATTTCCGAGTATTTAGTGAGCATCTTATTTAAATATATATAAATAGGAGCAAGTCGGTGTAGATAATTTTAGTCTCATTATAGATCTTACGAAATTAGCGGCTCACTTTTGTTTACAAGGACATTGTGTTTGACTTTTATGTTCCAATACGAGTTCTCTCATTTCCTGACGTTCTCACACCACGCTGAATCCAGTATATTATAATTTTAACCATTCACTGAATTGTATCATTAGATATGAATTCCTATTGTATTCAAAGTTTTTACTCTATGTATAATTTGGTTTCCATCAAGTATGGATATAAGCGTCTGTACTATTGCAACTATGTAATATTCACACGAGATTTTCATGTAGAAAGCGAGCACATTAGCTGGCCACGGCATATAGAAGGATTTTAATAAATAAAGTCACTTTGTTCTCTCAGAGTACTCTGCAATATTTCTAAGCTGCTCCTCTCCGTATCCACGAATGCCTTCCAATGAAAATTTGATCCAGTTGAGTGTATGTCAACTCAAACCACTTTTTGGGTGAATTGTTAACAAAATATCCCAGTGATTCTGGTGCAATATGTATTTTAGAGTCATGTTAAAATCTGGAAATTGTCATTGTAATTCCTTTTATTTTTACCTTCGCAAACTCCGTACAACAAGCACACTGAAGAGTGAAAAATCACTAAATAAATTAATGAGAAAATGTTATATTCAAGTAGACTGCAGTGTCAATACTTTTGTAATATTTTCATAGTAAAGCAGAGAACTTTGGTCTTTGTTTGTTTATGCTTATATAGTATTTCTGCAATATTTTAAAGGAAGTTTTCGCATTCTCTGAATTGGTAAACTTTTGATCAAGTACACGAGATTATCTCGAGTTTGCTCTTGAATAACATTTTAATTCTACACATGAGAGTACAGTAATTTAAATTTAGAACTGAAAACTTTTCTTAAATATTTTTTAAAAAGTTGTTGTTATTTATTATTTTATCAGTTGTTCCACTCTTGAAGCTTCATTACGTTCCCTAATCAATTATGGTTGATGGAACTTCGTCATAAACAAGCATCCAGTTTCTCCACACAAAATACTCGAAATATGTAGTCATGAATATAGATAATTTTTGCTTAGACCTTCCCTTTTCTAGGTCTTTAGAAAATGTTTTTTAAATTAAACAATTCTTCAATACCACGCGACTGGAAGAAGGCTATCTTAGTACCAATTCACAAATCAGGTAATCGCTCATTAGTCGGTAATTATCGACCAATTAGATTAACCTTCGTAGTATGTAAACAGACGTAACACAATTGCAGATTATTTGAAGGAATATTGGGGGAAACTTTTTTCTTTATCCTGCACAATACGGTTTTAGATTCGGGTACCCATGTAAAAGCGAACTTATTTCCGTTTGCCAGAACCTAACTGAGTCATTTGAGGAGGGGGGACTGATGCAATAGTTATTGATTTATCAAAAGCGTTTGATTTAGTGCCACATGATCGTCTTCTTGCAAAAATCGCGAAGTCAGAAATTGATCCGCTTTTTGTCAAATGGATTAGTGAATTTCTCTGGGATAGCTCTCAACAAGTTAGAATGGATGGGTCCTACTCCAAAGCAAATCGCGGTGACATCGGGAGTATCTCAGGAAAACAGTTTGGGTCTACTTCTTTTCCTTGCATATATTAACGACATATCTGAGCGTGTTAATTTGGCAGTGCACTTATTTGCAGGTGACTGTATTATATATTGTAATATTAAAGAAGATAGAGACGTTATATATTACAGTGCGATCTAAACGAATTGTGGAAATCGGCTGAGACGAATAAAATCAAAATAAATCCTCTAAAAAGTAGATATTTATTTTTCTATATCAAAAATAAAACTTGCTCCGAACTATACATTAAATTATCAGATAATTCCGAAAGTTTCAAGTTGTAAATACTTCGGTGTTATAAGTTCTCTTAACAAATTGGGCAGAACATGTTAAATACACAACGCAGAAAGCTTGGAGAGAGCTGAAATTCGTGAGACGCGTACTTAGAAAAGGGAAATCTGGAAACTTGGCATACACTTCGTTAGTCCGACCTATACTGGAGTACGGTGCCACTTGCTGGAATCCGTATAGGAAGGGCCAGATCAATGAATTAGATCAGGAGCTACATTAGTCGCGGTGACCACGAGCGTAAAATAAAATGAAGGAAACATAATGGATATTGGTAAATACACCTTTATGAATAGAACCATTGTTGACTGGAATAACTTATCTGAAACAACACTTACGAACTTACCACCAAAAAGAGTAAATTGTTTCCGCAACCGTCTTCTTGCTTCTTCGAAACAGGAGCACAGGTGAAGTGCAGTGCAGTTAGGGGAATGGAGTCTAAGGGTATAGAAAATTCTCACAGTCAAGACAGTGTAGTGTAGTGTTTTTAAAACATTTTATACCCTTTGAGTGTGTTTTTATAGATATTTGGGCAATGATTTGTCATTTAAATTCTTGTAATTGTATTATGTATACTTATATTATATCTTTCCTATCTGCCACCGAGTATTGCTCAATTGCAGATTAATAAACTATTATTATTATTTCACAAGCTTAGTAATGAAAGAACTGATAATTTTTACCTTGAAGATTCTAACAATTAAATGATTAATTTACTTGTTTTTTCAACGGGATACAATTTACTCTAAAATTATCTCTCAAGTAATTAATCATGGAGCTCTAATTTTTACGAAGCATGTAACTATTGTAACTATTTTCTCAAAAAAAAAAACACTATAATTTATGCCCCCCATATTGGAACAACCGTTTAATTGTATTTTATTTCTAGAAAACCCAATGCCAGATTTGGCCAATTCCTTGAACTCAGCCGCTCTATTTGTGAAACGGACTACATAACCAAAAATCTTTCTTTTTGGAGAATTAACAAAAGTGTCGAGGGAACTTCTATTTACACCTATTAATTCTATTCACTTTTCACTTGGTTAATTCTAAGTGGAATGAACCGTTACTAAGAATAGTTAGATATTCTAAACAGTTCAACAAATAATGTAATACAGGCACTGCTTATCCATAGATAAAATTCAACTTTCTTTACAAAAATGTAACATTTATTAATCTACGAAAGTAAATAAGAATAAAGGAAGGAGAGATAAGGAACTTTTTCTGTGAACTACTGAATTACGGCAAGATTTTATCTTTTCATTGTACGCAATTTTCTGGAGAATAAATTCATACAAATCATGATTATGAATGATTATCTGTTTTAAGGCATTCGTAGAATTTATGCGCGAAACTAAGATTCTTGTTTTTCCTATGTCTTATGGAATACTTGAATAAAATGCTTATATTTGTTACTCCCAGTTTTGCAATACTCAATGCACATAACACGAGTGATGAGACAGCTCTTTCAGTGGAATCGTGAAGTTGGCCCCTGACCTGAAAAACGAACTCAACTCGTTCTCCCTCGTCATTTTCTCTAAATAACAAATGTATAAGACACTGCCTCAGCAACATCGTATGAACCATATTCTGGTCTCTGACGAAATCTCTTACGACTCTTTAATCTTATGTGGCGAAACAATATCATAGGCGCATCGAAATAAATAAATTCTTTTTAAATGTAATCAAAAACACTCATAAAATATCTCTCTGTACATCTACCACATAGCGTATATCTACCCATGAACTTATAGCAACATTACTATAAATTACATGAAAATAACAGTAAATACGAGTTTTCTCTTAAACCAGTTATAAAACATATCGGACTAATAAATTTTATCTGAGCGAAGAATATTTCATGAACTATGCACGTAGTTGGACTACTAGTTGATGTGTAGTGATAGTTCTGTGTCGAATATTATATTACTAAAGTATCACATTGATTCTAATTGACCGCGTTGAGTGATCGATGCAATACAATTAGTTTATGACAGTCTTCTTAAAGAATATTTTAGAAATCACGGGGTATTACTGGACTGTTCTATTCACATGGGCTATCGGCTTAGACTCGCTTGGATTCATTCGCCTCTAGTCGCTACTCGCTTGGGAGTAACTTAAGATCGTTATAAGGTATCTAGAGTGGGAATATTCTTCTATTTCGGTATTCGATCCATCTGCGTTAGTTATTCACTATTTATTGTTGTTCATTACTTCTTTTCTTAGCCCATGCAAAACTCATTTAGTTTAAACATTTATTTTTCGTTCTTGTAATATAAATAAATAAATCTTGTCAAAGTTTAACCTTTCATTTATAATGATTCCTAAGTAACGTTGTTACCTTACCACTTTTATTTATGTCCATTTATTCGCAAAATTGGATCTCTGGTATTCCTCACTACATATCCTATTCACATTATTCTAGATTTTGTCTGAAATATGTGTAGTTTTTTGTTTTACAATACGTATCTATTTTATTAATCATCTCCTGTGCCCGTTCTTGTAATTTTTTCCGACTTGGTCCCTCCACCACTACGACCATATCTTCCGCATATGGTACTAACTAGCTCTAAATGTTTTTATGTATTCTAGAACTGTATTCATGATTACTAACCAGTGAATAGGACCAGTAGATGATCCTTGCGGACATCCTCGTGTAGTATGTCTCAAAATACTTGCCTCACCTATCTTGTAATACATTACTCTATTTTTGAAATGCGACTTTAATATCATTTGTAAATATTCTGGTAGACTCACATCTGCATACGTTTGTAATAGGACATTCCACGAGACAGAATCAAGTGCCTCCTCTATGTCAATAAATATGCATAAGCAATATTTCTCTTGTCGTTCACCTATTTCATTAAGAAGTCTCAGTATTTCGTCCTTTTTGGGACCCATATTGTCTTTCATCTATATGTTTATTTTCCTCCAAAAATTCCATTAGTTTCTCCATTTATCATAAATTGTTCCCATTGTTGATCTATTGGAACGTGGAATTTATACATCTCTATCACTTCCTTTCAGGAAAAGTTTTACTACTGATATCTTCCATTGCCTTAATACTTCTGTCTAGTTTATACATATGTTAAAAATTTCTAGCATTTCGTCTTTCATGTTCTTATATACCTTTTGTACTAATTCATGAGTGATACCATTGAATCCACGTGATTTGGGCACTCTTAATCCTTTTACAATTTCATGCAAATCATTGTGAGTCATTTCTATCTCTTCTTTTGTATCTTCTACTATATTACATTGCCTTTGTTCCTCATAATTCTATGGAAATAATTCATCACTACATTTTCCCCCATAGTCTGCCATGATCCTCCATCCTATTCCCATTCAAACCCGTACCATATTTCTTTTCCCTTTATTTTCCCTGCCGCTATTCTGTAAGACATTTCCCAACGTGACTTGTCATTCATCTCTTGTAAGAAATTATCCCAACTTTTAAGTTTTACCGCTTTAATCTCCTTTTTAAATTCTCCCTTTTTTCAATTCTGTTCCATTTTCTCTTCCTGTGATGGCATCCCTAATCTTAGCTTCTGTGCCATTCTTCTTCGTAGCTGTCCTATTTCTCTCTTCAATGTACTTAGTTCTTTGGTCCACCAATGTTGCTCTTTTCGCTATTGGTTTGTGACTACATTACGCTTCTCCTGTAATTGAAGTAGTCCTAATTGGAGGCTATCCAGATTATCTTCTAGGATTTTCTGACTCCTCATTTGTAATTTAATTTGTTGCAATGCGTTTTTGTCATTTTAAAGAGCCATCCAATCTATTTTCTCTTCATTTCTTTTTCTATTCCAACCAGTAATCCATATTCAAATGTGGTCCCTACATGATCACTCTGTACCCCCACATCTATCTTCCAGTTCCTATTCTTCCTTTCCGTAATCTTGTTGTCATTGTTAAACCTATTATAGACATTCCCCTTGATCCAATGAATGTATTCTCACCATAAATATTTAGCAGGTCTAATTTATCGTGTATTATTAAATTTTCCTTAATCGTGTACCCTGTTGTTTGTCTTTTTATCTCCCCACGCGCGAGAGCGTGCGTTTGTGTCCATACATATTGTAATACGAGCATCATGCATTTTTTATCCTGCAATATTAATTTCAATTTACGCATGTTTTCTCGAATATTCCTACTGTATCGGCAATACATATTAACTAATACAATTTCAACTTCCTTGTAATGATATTATAGTACTTGGTGGTTTCCTCCTGCCAAAGAGTCAACATTCATGTTGCCGATTTCATTATTTATTACTATGACTACTGCCATGAGTCTTTTACCGTTATTACTCCATGTTACTGGGATATGTATCGATCAACCTTCTTTTTTGTAGTGTTCGTGTAGACATGCTACATCAATTTTTTCGTATGTCATGTCGCTGATACCAGCGATCCTTTTATATTCCTTTGCAAATTTTGTTGCAGGACTTTAAACTTCATATATCGTTTGTTCCTGTACTAACTTTTGAACCCGTTGGTATTTAGGACATATTCTACTCATTGTGTTATGATCACATGTCCCCCTTTATTTATGTCCTTGTTCTACTTAATGACCACAAAAATCCTCTTTTTCTCGACATACCCGTGCTATGTTTCCAAACCTATAACATTTGAAGCATCGTAAAGGAGTTGTGTCCGCAATTAACTTATAACTAGTCATGTCTAAATATAATCTTCCTTGATTCTTTATTTTCTAATATACTTCTGGGTCCAGCTCCATTACCCAACCATATATTGTTTTCCCTTTTGGTGATGCACGATATATCACTTTTATATATTTCTTAAATCTTTCTCTTCTCTCCTCCGTATCAAAATTTCTTTGCGCCACATCCTCTAGTACGTAATTTACTGTACTGTGGTTGTTAATCCAAATACTCGTATTATCGGTCGTCTTTTCCTTACTTTCCTTTATGTGTATGTTTGCTTGCCCCCTTAAGTATGCTAGTTAACTTATTTCGTTCCACTTAATCAGGTAGGTTCACAATTAGATCTTTATTTAGTGTTTGCCGTATTGCTTGTATTCTTATCCATTAGTCATTCTTTAAAACCTTTTCTAACGTGTATGTAATTCCCTCATGAGAAATTCCCTCCTTCCTTATATTGAGGATTCCTGGAGCTTTTGTCTTTTTCACTGCTGTCGTATGTTTTGCCTTCCTTAGTTTCTTCCAATTCCTTATCTATTTTATATATTTGTCGTCCCACTATTTCCTCAACTCAATTAGAAAGAAACGAGAAGACAACGTGGAGTTAGATACAAACATGCATAAAACATGACTATCTATCTTCATCATTATCGCCTCCGTCTGCCGCGTTATCTGACGGTGCAGTTCTTCCTAATTTCGTCTGACACCTCTGCTACCTTCTCCCTTACTTTTCCACTCACATGTGTTGCAAATACTATCTTCATTCGCTGAATCGCATCCCGTCTTCCATGTACTATTTTCCTCAGTTCTTCAAAATGCTGTTTTAAACTAACCTGCATCCGCAACCCTGTGTTCTCTTCATCCAGTCTCACTACCGCTCGCCATAAATCTATTTCTCCCGTTTTAGTCGTATCCAGAATATTTGCTTTCAGTCGCCCAAATGTATCCCCTTTAAATAGTTCCTCAAGTTTGTTCACCTGCTTTCTCAACTTGTCTATATCTACTATTCTTCGCTCACTCTTCTAAACTCCCCTTGCCATTTTCCCTTTCCTCTTTCTCATCACCTGGTACGTTTGGCCTAATGTTCCAATTCTTTTTGGCGTCCCATGCTCACTTACATTTCCTGTGAATCATCCTGCTGTGCCATGCGCTCCACGCATATCTCTTGCCTGCCCCTCCTTTGTGGTGTATCTCCCTTCCTTGCTTTCCGACTTTCCTTCACCATTTTTCCCTTATCCATTCTCTAATCTACTGGATATCTTTTTCCCCTCTTTTCTCCCTCCGTCGAATTGAGTCAGTCCACGTCCTGGCGGTGGGAAACAGAGAAGGTTCACAAGTTTATTTTTCTTTCCTTCTGTTTACCTAGATTTCACTTTTTTTATATTTTCTCTACTGACATTCTCTGTGCGCTGAACGCTCACCAATGTGTTTGCCGTGCATGACGACTCGTGTCGGAGGGAATGGCTATCCTGGCGAGTTGAGGGGAACCCTGTGTGAATTTGTTTGTATGTGACATCCAACACGCTTGCTTTGAACTCGGCCTCTTCTAGACGGACAACCGGGGGCTAACCTACCCCCGTCCAATCGGTACGGACTAGGTCTTCGACAGAACTCCAGGGTGAGGAGGCGCGCGCAGGTGGTTCTTCCCGTTGGCCAGCGGTTTTGGTGCAACCCCTACTTAAAGAACCCTGCGTGTCCCCGTTATGTTTCCGTGTCAAACCTGACACTCCATCCCCTTGTGATGGTAACTTTGTGGTGAGTGTCCCTCTGTTGAACTCCGTGGAGGGTGGGAACACGGGAATGAAATAACTACATTAGCATGGCGAAAAACACAAACCTTCGCACTTCCTCTAGGAAGAGGCGATTAGTAGGAAATACTGTTCATCTCAGAAGATACTTTTGCAGGGATATTGACTGTCCGACAAAGCGTCGCTGCCTTCTGATGAAGTGTTTGCAAGATGGAAAACGTTTTAGGTTGTGAGTACCTGTCGTCTTGCTAAGGCGATTGTTGAGAAAGTTTGTAACCTGCTGTATGTCGTGCGCCAGCGAAAATGTGACATTCTGTTTGAGGCACGTAGAGACAATCAGATATAACTCATTTTCGCTTTAAAAGAAATTGAAGGTCATGACAACTACGCACCCCAGCCTGAACATGTGCAATCGAGTCGTTAACCACAAAGACCTTGCACATGAGTCTGATGAAGATCTCGAGTTTTTCTTTGAGTTCAAACGAGTTGTAAATGTTCATACGATTAAGAGGAAGGTGCAGGGAAAATTCGTCCCCACCTCCCCACTGGTCCTAACATTCGATCGTCCCTCTCTTCCAAAGAGCATCTCATGCAGCTTTTATAACTTGCGTGTTCTTCAATATGTGCCGAACCTTCTGCGGTGCTTTAAGTGTCACGGGTTCGGTCACACATTCAATCGACGCAAATCGTTCGGTGCAATTTGCGTCCTTGTTCGTCACCTCCGTGCTGTGTCAGTTGTAAGAAGAGTCATCCCTCCAATTCAAACGCATGCACGAAGTATCTAATGGAGAAAGATATCCAAAGGATTCGAGTAACTGATAGGGTCTCTTTCTCTGAGGCTAGGCGTCGCTACCCGGATAACATCCGGTCAGCATGCTTAAAAATTTTACGTTAGCGACAAACTCTCAGAAACGACCTACATCCCCCTTTGGGGGTCAGATGGATTTCGAAGAAGTTCACAGACCAGAGATGAGTGACTCCGAAAACCAGCCATGTTTAGACGATTCTTCAGGTTTCAAAGAAGAACTTCTGGCGTGTATACAAACGAAGTATGTATACAACTCAGCCAAAAACAAAATCTATATCAACCACCACATGTCTCAACATCCACATCTGTCTTAACCTCTACTGCCACAATCACTCAGCAACCGAAGTCTTCTGATAACAATCTCCCCGACATCCATCTCGGGGTCGTCCTCGGAAAAGAACTCTCTCCGAAGTCCCGAAGAGCTGACTCTTTTAAGTCAGTGTCTTATGTTGTATACTCAACTTCCCGAAGACGCCAAAATATCTGACGCCGTCGGAGAAATGACCATAATAGACCTTACATGTCCGAAACTGATCATTCCAGCAGTCATCACGGTAACTGCTCCGGAATGGGGAACAGCAATGTCGGACTTTATCGTCGTCGAAAAAAGAAAAACAAATGTCGAAAAAAAGATCCAATAAACATCAAAGCATGGCTCCTCTCTCTTGGAATTTGAATTATATCCATGTCCGATCAGACGACCGTAAGCTTTTAATGTCTCGTCATGCTGCTAAATTAGTTTGTCTTCAGTAAACTTACCAAAATCTCATACCGAAACACTCTTTTTTCTCTCTCGTGGTTATACCTGTTATATGACGGACTTAGAAGACAGCCAATGGACACACGGTGTCGTCGCTGTGCTCGTAGACGCTTCAGTCTACACGAAAGAAGTCTCTATAACTAGCGTCTTTCAAACCGTCTGTAAGGTAGGGTAAACCTACCATCACTTATATTTACGGTACGTAATATTTATATCCCTCTTAGGCAGTCATTCACGAAGAAGGATGTTGCTGATTTGATGTACCAGTTGCCTTCCCCATTTTTCATTGTCGGGGACTACAATGCCCATAATCTGATCTTGTTCTTCACCCAACTGCCCAACTGGTGATATAATTGAAAATTTTTAGATAGCCTGAATATAGTGTTTCTCAACACCGGCTACTCCACACACTTCTGTACAGCCTCCCGGTCTTTCTCAGTGCTTGATTTATCTATCAGCAGTTCCTTTCTTACCCCAGTCTTACATTGGACAGTTCTCGACGATCTTAATGGTAGTGACCACTATCCCATACTTATATACGAACGTTTCTTGCCCTTCGGTTTCACGCCCCCCTCATTGGATATTTAAAATAAAGGAGCCTGGGATGTGTTTCAACGAAACATCGATCTTTGCGATCTGTCTTTCGCCGATGTGGATGCAATGGCATCCCATTTCACTAACGCGGTTCTCGAAGCCACCGATTTTGCCATCCTTAAATCATCATGGAATCCAAAACATTGCACAGTTCCATGGAATTTGGATTGCGCAAAGGCAATCAGCGCTAGAAAGACAGCTTTAGCGCGACTTAATAAGTATTCCACTGTTGATAATCTCATTGAGTTTAAAAGGTGTAGAGCCAGAGCAAAACTAACGCTCCGGGAAAGTAAGTCGTTCTCCTCTAATGTTTACATTTCATCTCTTAGAAGCCGTACTCCATTATCAATCGTGTATCAGAAATATCGCACGATTCAATGTTCGTGTTCTCCTTTTGCCAAACCCGGTCTAAATGTAAATGGACAACTTCAAACTTTAACTAAAGTCATCGCTGAGAAACTTGCATCGCACTTTGAAAAAGTCTCCTGTTTTTCTTCATCTATTCTCTAACACAAAGCTCGCGCTGATGATTGTTGCTTGGATTATTCCAGTTGCAGAGGAGAGGAATATAACATTTCTTTCTCAATAACGGAGCTAACATCTGCCCTTGCGTCTTCGAAAGGCTCTGCCCGTGGACCTGATATAATACATGACGCGATGCTAAAACATCTTCCAGAGATAGGCATTATATTCCTTCTGACGTTATTCAACAGTATTTGGAATAAGCATACCGTCCCTGCTCAATGGCGTGAGGCTATAATTATTCCACTTCTGAAGGACGGAAAAGATCGTCCTAATCCGTCGCTTTTTCGACCGATTTCTCTGACAAGTTGCGTTTGCAAAATTGGTCGAAAGAATGATCAATTGCCGTTTAGATTAGTCTCTTGAATCGCGAAACCTTCTGACCAATATCAAATGTGGTTTCAGAAAACAGACGTCAACCTTGTTGCGTTGTCGTCCACCGTCTTATCAGCTTTTGTATTGAGGCCATCTTTTTTCACCTGGAAAATGCTTATGACACAACTTGGAGGTACGAAATCCTTCGCACCTTGCGCTCATGCAGATTCCGAGGTTGTCTCTTTCTGTTCCTCGAGAGCTTTCCATCTCAAAAGTTTTCCTGCGTTCGCCACGGAACTCATTTGTCAAATAGTCATCGTTTGAAAAACGGAGTTCCATATGGCTCAATCCTGAGGGTCAATATCTTTGCCATAGAAATAAATAGTATTACGTCAGTGGTTCGAGAACCAGTGTATTCGTGTCACTTCGTTCACAATTTCGCCATCTATTTCTCGTCGAGCAGCATCTCGGTAATCGAGAGGCAACTGCAATTAGTTTTAAACCGTTTACACTAGTGGAGTATATCTATTGGTCTTAGCTTCTCTGTATCCAAGTCGTGCTGTATGCATTTCTGTAGAATATACAATTCCCACAACGATCCCGATCTTTTTCTTGAGGGCCAACGTCTTTCTTCCGTTGACTCCGCAAAATTTCTGAGTCTCACATTAGATCGCAGATAACTTGGCGCAATCACATTTGAAAACTACAATCCCATTATAATTCATCCCTGAACCTTCTTCTTTGTCTAAGCGCTTCATCATGGGATGCAGACCGCACTTCCCTTCTTCGTCCGTATAGAAGTATTGTTCGGTCTGTATTAGATTATGGTAGTATTGTATACGCCTCCGCATCACGGTCGACACTCAGAACCCTTAACAATATCCATCATACTGAATCCCGCTTTTAAACTGGTGCATTTCGGACTTGTCGAATAGAATGCTTACTAGAAGTTGCTGGGGAACCATCCCTTAACAGAAGACGCGATATTTTACTAGGATCTTACGGAGTGATGGGGTTTCAAATCACCCCACTCGCCAACACTTTCATCTCCAAAATTTATTTTATCTTTCGCTGTAAGATTTTCGTTACCGTGCCCATCCGGTATCCGTTTTGTGTACCTTCTAGAGAAAAATGCAATCATGCTACCTCCTCCAGTGGAATATCCTCACTCTCTCACCCTACCTTAGTCCTTAATGCAACCAACCATCGACTTTCGTTTGTCTCAACTTTCAAAGCTGAATACTCCTGCTGCTGTGAACCAGCATCACTTGGGAGAACTGAAATATTGCTATTTAGATGTAATGTTCATTTGTACTGATGGCTTACCCATGAACGATTCCGTTGGTGCTGCTTTCTACTGCCATAGTACTACCCGTTTTTTTCGCCTCCCTTGCTTTCACAGCGTGTACACTGCGGAGAATTTTGCAATCCTTGAGGCGCTGAAGTTCAATCAGCTATCTTCAATACGACGTGTGGTTTTCTGCAGTGACTTTATTAGTGTTCTGTGGTCAGTGTCTTCACCGTATACTTCTGACATTCTTATCTTGGCTATTTAGAATACAAAAAGTTGCCTAGTAGTTCAAAATTTTAAAATAATTCTTTGTTGCGTTCCTGGAAACGTGGGTATTGTGGGTAATGAAGAAGCTGATGAGGCAGTGAAGCGGGGAACTCAGAAGGATGTCCTCGATATTTCAACCGTTTATACGCCAGATTCAAATGTTGCCATAAGATCGTCTATACTTAAGACATGGCAAGTCGAATGGCAAAATCGCTCCTTTAAGCTCAGGAAAGTAAAAGGCTCCGTTAGAGCCAGATCGTCTTCATCCCGTGCAAACAGAAGTGAAGTAGTGATTCTTACACGTATTCGTATTGGACACTGCTATCGTACCTCTGGTCAACTCTTACCCAGTGAACCTCCCCTAATCTGCAAAACTTGCAACAAAACACTTACCGTGGAACAGTTTCTTTTGGAGTGTCTCAAATATTATACTAGCCGACCGCAACACAATCTACCCAACAGTTTGGACGTGATGGTTGGGCAAAGTGAACCGATTTTGATACGCCTTTTTGATTTCTTCAGGAACGAGGTTTTTAGAGCAGTATCTGATCTTCATTTGTATGTCGTTACTTAAATCCATAAACGAAATGGGGTTCCTCTCACAAGTTCTCGGGAGGGTTTAGTTTAAAATATATTTTTCCCCCTTTTCTATAAATTTATTTTTTTGTCTCTCTAAATTTACTTCTTTCTTTGTTTTCTGTTTTTATCGTGTGTTTGGAAACTGTTGACTCTCTTAATCCGCTTTTTTATGTATGGATATAGTGTATTTCAGAAGAGATTTTAGGGGGTATGTTTGAGATATTCGTCGACTCCTACGCGCGGGGAGAGTCATGTTGGCTCTTTTTAGTGCGTAACAGTATTTACTCTACCTATACAATATTTTAGGGCTCTAAAGATTTCGATGTCGGTGAGCCTTATGCCCCAATAATAATAAAAACATTTCTCCCCTTGTTGCGCTTCTTGCTTATTGGTTCTTGTAATTATTTGTCTTGAGTTCACCACTTAATTCCTTGTTTCTTATTTCAGATACTTTTCTTTTACATTTATAATTTACTCAATTTATATTTCTGAAAACTTTTTATTTATTATTATTATTTAGTCCAAATTAAAGTTATTCTACTTTATTTCCCAAGTACATACCAATTTATTTTAGTCAAATCCGTGCTTCCGTTTAAGAGATATGACAATTTATTCTGAAATGATCATTTCCCTTGTTTGTAAGTAATTTCAATATGACTATTTCCTTTTGTCAATTGCCTTGAGTCAATTGCCTTGTAACTGTCTCTTTCATAAAACCAACTAATGTGGCTGCCCCAGCTTTTATAGTTTCGTAGTTTTTGAACTCTTTCCACTTTTAACATATATAATTCCTGAATTGTCCGCTTGGAGGGTGCCACAGGTCTTGCGGCAATTTGGATGGGTCGGTGTTATAGATGCATGTGTTTTAGGTAATATGTTACTGTACTTGAAAACACTACATCTTTTATTCCTTGGGCATAATTAATATTTGTATGGTCGTTCTTTTAAATCTATAAAATTGTATATTTTCTTAAATTTTTGATGCTACCGCTGATATCTACTTCTGTTATAACATTTTAATCTACATGTACTGCCTTTGAATCTTAAAACTGTTCACAAAAATAATAAAGAATAAAGTCCCGCGCTCTTAGCAGTTTGGATTTGTTAAGTTTGCAGCGACACTTCCATGCGACGGGGAAAAATCTCCACACCTCCGTTCGACCAAACGTAGGAAAACATGAACCTGCTTTCATATTTGGCTGACAAATAGAAGAATAGTACTAGTGAATATATCTGTATTAAATCGAAACGAGAGAAAATGTTTTATTACGCCGCAATTAAAGAAATATTTTGTAAATTTTTATTATACACATTTTGGACTTCCAAAACAAAATAAATTCTTCATGTTCTTAACTTCAATAAATTTTATTATTCTCTACATGTAAATCACATCTCAAGTTGTTGTCTCACTACGCCGTCCTAGGGAATAAAACAAATTAAACTTCTCCGTAAAAAGATTTGATTCTTTATGTAAAAAGATTGTTTTTTCATAGAATTTGGATATCATAGCAAGATATCTTATGGATTCAGGAATTACATATAACTATTCCTATAATTTCTTAATTTTATATAGTAACGTTAAGAACTCAAAGCTCATTAGCACGAAGTGATGTGTATTGTCTATTGTAATTTCACATAATTTGAATTCTTTTATACTATTCTTATATGTCAATCGGAATTTAAAAAATTATAGAAAACAATTGTAGAAAATATGAATGAATAACACTAAAGGTTAATTCTAGTAATAATAATGAAGAATAAACAAATTACATCTACTAGAAATATATTGATCCCGGATATAACCCTTTGGCTGTAATAGTGCAACATAAGACAACATGCTCAGAGAGTAATTTTTAAAACATTTTTGTTTAAATTATAATAAATATAACAAAAACAAAAAATCATATTTATTAGATATTGAATTGAAATGAGTTTTTTCACACAGATTTACTAAGTTAATCACACAATAAGACATCGCATTTCCATTATGAGAAAGTTAAACAATTTACCAATACAAGAAAATTATTCCACAATATAGTATAGAATAAAAATAATATTGCATTTAATTGAGTATCTCTCGAAACTCATTCTTTTTTTAAAATGTTAGCATTGCTATTCAGTATTTTTCATTGATTTCAATAGCAGCGGACGAACATAATAATAAAGATGCAGTCTTTACTAGTATATAATTTTTTACGAACCAACATATATATTTATATTTGTGAGAATAAACGTATTAATTAGACATTAAGCATAATATTTACAGTAAATTAAAATAGCAGCGAGGCTATTGATAAGATAAATAAAAATTTAAATATGAAGTTATTTTAACAAGTTGGTGTCAGAATTCCAGATTAAGGTTAATATTTTAAGAACAGGTTATTTTAAATCTAGAAATCTCCTCTAATTAACATAATTTTTTGTCATCAATAATATAGTTTTTCATATTTTCAGAAAGAATTGAACAAAATGCGAATAAGACATTGGAATGTTTATGTGATTTATGCGAAGTATTTAAATGGCGTTCTACTTTTTGCTGGCTTTTAAAATACAAACATAAATGGCAGAAGTGCTCAACACAAACAGAAATAAAAGTAATGCGAAGACGTTCAAATTTATCTGATGATACGGAAATTAACTGCGAAAGCTTGTTATTCTCTTTCAAGCCAACGAAGTTGGTGCGATGACGCGTTATGCGACGTTGCCCGATAGCACATTTAGATTTTCTCAGCATCGTGAGAGATTTCATGAAAATATCGTTTATTTCACCTCTCATACAGACATTCTCAGATGATTTATGATCGAATTTTCTTTAAAAATCTTTTCTCGATATATGGGATTAAACCAATGGCTTATTGACCATAACATTCGTCGTAGGAATTCGTTCTCCTGAGCCACGTTTCGTGCAGTTGGGAGGGCAAATACACTTCAAATTAGTTTATTTCACACTTTACACAATAATTATATTCTTTATATAAAAATATTCTTTGGAAACAAAATTTGTCAATCCATACAAATATATACAAAATTCTGCAAAGTTGTTTTGTATAGTTATTTGTTGAAATTTCGTTTTTATATACGTCTGTAAGTTATTATCATTATTATGAAGTAGAAATGTTTGCAATATCTTATCTGATCAGACGACCTCGTGTTTTTTTCTGTGGAGGGGTAACTTGACTTAAACAAACTTAGCAAAGTGAACCTCGTGAAGTATTCAATTGCCATGCCTCATCACGAGCGCTCCGTTAGGGAGAAGGTGATTGCGTTGGAAGAAAGAACCAATTTCAGTGCCTCGGCAGCTGGAAATCAATATGGAGTAAGTCGGAGAACTGCTCCTAGTGGGTTTGGCAATATCGTGAAACTGGGGAGGTTGGAATGCGTTTTAGGACTGGATTGTGGCGAGTGTCTACCGAAGCACAGGACGCCATTTCAGTAAACCAGGTGAAGGAGAATCCTTTTTGCTCTTCAGAACAGTTATGACGCATGTCTAATTATCCCTGTTGCGCAAGAGCTGTTAGATACCGTCAGAGACGGTGAACTCCGATCGAGGACGGCAGCAACGAAGGACGCGCTTTCCGAGGAACATAAAGTGTATAGGATAGCATTTGCCGAGGAAAACATTAATAGTAATTGGGGAACGTGATTTTCTCAGACGAGAGTGTTTTTTCCTCTACAAATGACGGACCTGTGTGCTTATATCTACCTAATGAAACGTTGTCCTGAGTATGTGGGAGAAAGTGCACGATCAGGACGTCTGTGGCGTGTTGGGGCTGGATAAGTTCTAGCGGTGTAGGTGTTCTTCACAGAATACAAGGTCATCTTGATGGGTATCAGTATCTCCATATCTTGAGAGATCCCTCAGCTATGGCAATTATATCCTACTGAAGAACTATTTTTTAGCATGATAATTCATCTGTCCACACGTCTCGTTTGGTGCAGGAATGGATTATATAGCAGGAGGAAGTGGAAGTTCTCCACTAATCCCCGCATGCCCCTGACCTGAACCCAATGCAAAACGTGTGGGCGGAGACAAAGCTTGACATGGCCGAAAATTGTCCTGATCCACCTCCCACAACTACTGTTGCGCTCTGGGATGTTGTATATGAAGCGTGGGAGGAAATTGCTAACAGCACGACTTATGCGTCCACCTTAGTTAATTCAATCCCTGGATCGTTGTAAGACGTGATGGACTGTGACGGGTATTGGACTCGTTATTAAGACAAAAACAACCCTTTTAAGGACTCAAAAATACAAACAAAGAAATCCACAACTTGATGAGCTTTAAATAATTTGAATAGAAGGTGTTTAGTTTTTTAAGTTAAAGTTTGAAAGTAAAAAATAAATAAAAGTGGGTTTGAACTTGGTAAATTCACTTTATACTTTCCTTCTAGCGTCCCGTTACTTTAGCAATGTGCCAAACAACCAGTGTAAAACCTATTGCTCTTACTTCTTGATTCCATGCGATTAAATTATAAGTTCTTTTTAATTAAACGAAAATCATTGTTTTATATAAAATTATATTTGACCCGTACTTTAATGGTTATTAATTATCATTAGAGTAATACAGCTATTATTAATTATGTTGTTTATTCTATCGTGTCTAAAACGATCAAAGTGTAATAATGACGTAGTTTTTCATCTTACTTCCATTCATAGTAAGTCATACAATTACGAAAGCTATTTCATTGCTACGAATACTATTAGTTTAAACCAATAAGTGCATATAACTTTTTTCTTTATTAAATATTGTGCTCCATATGTATAATATGATAAATCTAGATGCTATATGAATGTTTTTTTTATTGAAAATATTGTTTGGATATAAATTAGGCTACTTAAGGTATATCAATTTCCTATTCAATATTTTTATTAAAATCAAGTATAATTTTACATAGTTCCAACTGAACATATTTTGGTAAACTTAGTAACCAATGTGTATTATCAAATCACACTAACTTTTCGGTCAGAATTAGAAACAGTCGAATTGCTTTTTGTATCATTGTTTTCTTTAAATATTGGTAGAATTGATTGCTTTTTATGTCAGTATTGAATAATTTCTTCTTAGATTAACTAAAATTAGAAAAACTTTAAAAAATTCCTCGTGAAATATATTATTGAATATTTTCATTAACAAATGAACAAACTAAAAATACCATAACTTAAGAGATCATGTATAGAAGTTATTGAATGGAAACGTTGAACTAATGTATTAAAGTATAATTAGACATCGTATACTTAGGAAACGTATGAGCGTAATGCAGATTGAACTTTGAAAGTGTTCCAACTTTATCTCCTTCAGTTGCTAGTCACATTGCTAGATTTGTCGTAATGCGACGTTGACAAATTGTCAATTGCTCAGCGTATGTTTAAAATTTCTATACATGAAGTCGTAAATTACGGTGTTTTTTGTTTGTTCATTTCTGAATGATAGTATACAATAATATATTTCATGACGAAATTATGTTTAGTTCTGAAAATTGAAATTACCCTATTATTAAATCTTAAATAACCCTTTAAGAAGAAAACAATCCAAAAAAAATTACAGAGAATCATGATAAAAATAAAGAAAACAATACTAGAATTTCTAATTTCTGTGACAATTGTGCAATACTTTGTTTTCTAATATTAAAAAAAACTCTTAATAATAAACTACTAATAAATTTTTCTATCATTGAATCTTCCAATAATTACATTAACTTTATATAATTAAACAAATTTGTTATTGTTACATTAAGATATAGATAAATGATTTAAGTATATATCTATTAAAATTTCTTCTTTTTGTATTTCGATTTGAAAAGCTTCGTGTAATATTCTATTTTTCAATTCCCTTTAAATACGCTAGTCACAACCCCATCTCTCCTTCCACAAGAACTCTCAAAAAGCGAAGAGACCAATATATCCTGGGATAGCACACAGCCTGAGAAGCAATGAGTGATGACCAAAATATAAATATTTATAATTTATAAGAAAGCGAGTGTTTTCCTCATTAAAATATCCGTTGGACTTCTCTTATANTACATTTATCTGGGGCCTGTAACTTCACTTACACAAGAAAAAGTAGTCATAAGGAAGAAATATTCTATCCATAAAAATTAACGTCGGAAGCGTATAATAAATCCAAAACCACAAAAGTGTTTTGGTAACTCGATATATTTATTTTTGTGGTTTTTCTGTAGGTATCATTTCTTCTACTCTAATGGAAAAAATATTCTAGTAAGTGATGTTGTCGCACGAAAAATACCTATCTTTGAGACCATAGAAATACGCAGAGATGACAAGTCAAACATATCGAAAATATTTGTTTTTCAGGTCACTCTGAATGCGTGTAAGCAAGATCTTCTGTTTTTAACACTTTATTAAGTGCAAAATATATTGTGCTTACTATAACGAATTACCATTATTCTAGTTTACTTCCTCTGCACGCGTAGTAAAAGAGTGAAATGGATGTCTGATGACAAATTTGATATTATGTTTGTCTTCTAGTACGATGCATTCGTAAGTGGTATGATTTCAGGTGATAGAACATGAAATCCTACTAATTCCTACTAAATAACGAAAGTTTCGTCTTCGAAGACCAGCATAAATCCAACAACGAAATATTATGAAATTTAAATACAATTGATGTGGTTGTTTAATTGTGTTTGCCCAGGTCAAATCTACATTTAGTAACTTTCATGAGTTTGAAAGCCAGTTTTTCAAGAGTTAAATTAGTCTAAACGTTATATTGTAATCATATTTTATGTATATACACATTGTATTAATTAGTTATCAGTTTTTGTTTCAAATTTTCTGATTGTTTTGACACCCATTTCTTTCTCATTCTTGTTCGTTCCTTACAATAACAACTTCTCATAAAATGACCCTGAATCTGGTCATTTGCAAGAAGTTATTGTAATGCTGAAACCTACTAGTCACAATAACTTTGTATTTAGTTTTGTATTGTTATCTCAGTAATTGTTTCGCAGATATTTTATTATTACTCTTAAAATCACTTTTATTATGTAATCAATATATTTACCTTCACAAATATGAACAATCATTCTGATTCGTAAAAAGTTATGTAAAGAATGCTTCTGAATTGTCTCGTTTGCCCCCTGCTATTGAAATCAATGAATTCTACGGCATGTCGATATTAACGAAAGAAAGTGGAGAAAATAATGAAGTTGATATCTGAGACAATGTAAGATAATTATTAAAATGCAATATTAATTGCGATGTTTTATTGTCTGATAATCTTAGATAATGTGCATGAATGCATTTCAATTGCATTTTGAAGTCTAAATAAAAGAGATATGTTCCTTTGGTTATATTTTCTGAGAACTAAAAATAAACGTTTTTGTAATGTTACTCTCTGTGATATTGTTTTATATGTAGCACGATTATACCCAAGCGTTGTTTCTTGCATCAATACATTTCTTACAGGCGTAATTTATTTATTGGTTTAAAAGTGATTTATTTATTGGTTTAAAATTATTGAAGATATCATTAGAATTAACATTTAGTGTTATTCATTCATTTTATATCAAATTCCTTTCTATAATACTTGATTTCCGATTGACCTCTAAAAATAGGATAAAAGAGCTGTATGTTATATGAAATTACAATAAACAACACAATAATTGATGCCAATGATCTTAAGTTCTTTGCGCCACTGAATGAAATTATAAGGTTATAAGAATATTAATACACGAAATTCATACGATATCTTTCAATGGTATTCAAATGTGATGAAACAATATCGATTTTACAGTAAGAAGCAAATCTTTTTAAGAATAAGTTTAATTTGTTTTGTATTCCCTAGGACGGCGTTGTGAGACAACAACTTGAGATGTCATTTAAATATAGAAATATAGCTTATTGAAGTTAAGAACATAAATAATAATTTTTGTTATGGAAGTTCAAGACGTGTGTAATAAAAAATTTCTTTAATAGCGGCGTAATAAAACATTTTCTCTCTTACAATTTAATAGAGGTATATTCACCAGTACTAATCTTCTATTGGTCTGCCAAATATGGAAGCAGTTTCAGGTTTGCCTATGATTGGTCCAACGAATGTGAGGAGCTTTTTCTCCGTCGCAGGGGAGTAGCGTTGCAAACCTAACAAATCCAAACTGCTAAGAGCGCGGGACTTAGAATATTTTCGTCAGTCCTTTGAAGATTCCAGGAGTATACATGTAATTCTACACTTTCTACTTCAATGTCAGAGCGCTACAATGTGTAAGTACCTTGTTACATTCTCATTAACATTACGTATTTTAACTTCTCGTATAAGCATGATAATATTGAAAAAAAGTATATCTCCACCAATTGTAATCCAATTCTTTTGAAATTTTTACGTAAATCTCTGAAGTAAATGTGTATTATTTTCCATTTGCTAGATAACCACTTTTAATCCATTGAAGTGCCCTTTCCAAGTCATAACAACTACGACTTTGCTCAAATAGTGATACACATCATGCAAAATTAGCTAATGAACAAGTTTAGTCTTGTTTTGGACCTTGTAAAATTAATTTACTTGAAGCCAATCTTAAAGAAAGAAAAAAATCATTGCTTGTAAAGGAAGTATTTCGCAAATTAACTGGCGAATTTCTTTCGGGGTGAATTTGAAAAATATTTCTTTGATTGAAAATTCCCTTTAATTTGTGAATGTTAGTTTACTTTATTTCCGTATAATTTTTAAAATTGCTGACAGTTTGAGAAGCTCATTAGAGATACGTTCATGCTCCGAGTATAAGTATAGTGTTCATCGATAGTGATAATTTGTTATCTAAACCCGATGTACGGTCATAATATTTGAAAAGCGTTTAAAAGTATCATAATAGTAAATTGACTAAATATTAAAATGCCATCACACAACCAGACACGTACCCAGAGCATCCCCCAAAAATAAAAATGCACGTGACAAATATTTAGAGCGCTCAATTGCACGCTGCAAACAGGACTGGAATCTGTGCGGGTAGGACCCATTGCTTATAGAGACTAACTCCTAAACCACTCGGACAACGCAGATGTTAAGCCTCACTAAGATAAACCCTATGGCATTATTGTACTACATGAGGTTGCTCATGTGAAAAATATTGCAATGTAATATAAATACGAGATACGGAAAACGCTACCCATGTAGTAATTAATTTTTGGTGGATAACACGTGAGTGCCCGGTAGTTGGAGGTCTATTAATTGTAAAAGTCAGATCAGAGACTGTATATATGGAGGAGTACTGGTTACTATTTGGAGGAAGAATTTGATTGACCTTCAACTCTATCCAAAATGAGTGGATTAGAGTTTATCCATTAGTTGTACATTTAGTACATAAGAAAATATTTTACGTACAGCATCAACTTCATAAGAAACGCTGGGACCATTTAGAAATTACTCCGAGGCACAATTTAATTTATGGAAGGTATTATTCCATCTCACATAATATACGTTACATTTAAAATAATTTATTTTCTTCATTGTTCTTAAAGAAGCTAGACGTGTAAAATACGATCGTACGACCGGTATTTTTGAAATTAATCAAATGTCCGGTAGTTTTGAAATTTCGTAGCCATTTTTTATAAACGCGTTTAAACTATTTTCTCTATGATAAATATAACCCTTCATATGGTAAATAATTCATTTTTTTCTGTGTGGGGTTTATTTCTTTGTCATGCTCGTTGCCATTTATTCCGAGCAATTCCTCTCGTTTGACACCAAGGGCCATTGAGGAAGGGCAGCGCTGGCAACAACGGCGGAGCGAGGAATCACTTAGTCACTTCCTGATAGCAGCAGCCCTTCCCTATTGTGCGGCACGTTACTGGGACGCCGAGGTCCTCCCGTCGGGGTGGCGGGCGCGAAGACTAATGGTCTGGTGGCCGCAGCGAACCATCGCCGGCCGATGCTGTCTCCACCCAACCTAACCACCCAATACCCCTGAGACTCCCAAGATCTTCACCCTCACCACACTGTTTCTTAATTGTCCGAGACATCTGCGACGTAACTACTCTATCAGTTCTAGTTGAACCCCTGAGAGTTGATTTTTAAATATTTCTTTAAAAAATTTCTATTAAATATAGATAATCTACTATATTCTTTACAATCTATTCTTCTTCTATAAATTCATAGAAGCTCTTCATCTTGCCAGGGTTGTCTATCTTTACTGTTTCATACGAGTGTCACCCTACTCTCTTCGTCAAAAATTATGTTTAAAACATTTAAAGATTTTGTTAGATTAATTTAAAATAACGAATTAGTCTAAGACTAGATGCAATAATGTAAAAATATCAAGTTCTTATCGACGAGTTGTTTTGCATTGCACCTTCAGGTCTATCAACAATATAAAATGAAATAAATAAAATACTCTTATAACAACAAAAATTAAATAAAAGACTTGCATAATATATATTAGATAAAAAAATGAACATAATTACCTGGTAGTTGTTTCAGAAGCATTAAACGATGTCAGGATATGAAAAGAATAAAATTCATTTTCAATGTATCAAATAATAGTTGAAAATGATTATAGAATTTATTAAGCTGTGCCAACCTATGAGGATGTAAGTAAATGATAAAAGATGATTATATAAACAAATACGAAATGGATCATTGGAATAATGATACAATCAAATGGCACTAAAACGACTGTATTTGCTGCAACCGTCTTACTTAAGAGCCACCCTTGCTTTATTAGAAACTATCTTCTCCACTAATTCACCATTCATAAAACGACTAATATCCACCATCCTAATGTTTCAACCACTCTTTTCCAAAATGAGTCTCATGATTCAGAAATAATGTACCCTGAGAAGAAATACATTAATACCCTGAGAAGAGAACTACATTAAATTCAACCGCTGTACAGAGGAGTATTTGCCCTCAAAACCTGTCCAAAAGTCGAAAACTGAAATTTATAAAATGACATAAAAACTGGTACTGACTGAAAGTTAGATAATTGATGCTTCCAGTATATATTTTTGTTATCCATCACTTCCTGTCGCTTCAGTCGAAAGTCAGGTGATTGAGGAAAACACATTTTCTTTTCTAGTTTACTCTTCAGTAACTTGTGCACTTATTTAATGTACTATTTATTGATGGATTGATCTCATTTTTTACTGTGTATAATTAGGGTCATGACTTTTGATTTGTTATATTTTTGTTGTCGTTTTTCAAGTACACTAATATTAAGGAAGTTTTCTTTCAGCAAATTATTTTGGAATTTTGTAGTATTCTGAAAAAAAGGCATTTTTGAACCTTTGTCGCACCTTGTCGCTTTACTTTTACTACAATATTATATGACTTTTCCTCCATGTATCCCCGAAACTAAATCTACCGACTTTATCCGACCCTCAACATAAACTTAATATATATATGCACAATTTTTTCTTTTATGAAGAAATCGCAAAATTTGAATTCCGCTTCTAAAATATGAAACATTTAATGGATTGAATTGAAGAAGAATAAACAATTTCGAGAAATAGAAAGAAAAACCTGGTTTTTATGATACTAAATAACTGAGAGCTGAAGATTTTCCATGAAGGTTAATATGTCTCTCATGATCTCAAGGTTCCTTCGTTATCGATCCATATCATGTACGTACGTACAAGGCACACATAGTAACATCTTAAGGTTTTGTTGTCCGTGGAATTTAAAACGAAGAATTAAGTGACCCCTGAGGATCCACAATTTAGCGATCGCTGCCCAGGGAGAAGCAAAAGGGATGAGAGAGCGGAGAACCGGAGGAAAGATAGTGATGTGATAACAGACACTGGACAGACGAAGGGAATAGTTGTGAGTCAATGTGCATGCAGATTGATCACCAATGTAGTTGTCAGGTAGTGTTCTTGAAGCAGTCTTGTGTGAAGTGTTTTAGTGTGAAGAATTGATCCAATTTAGCAGCCCCAACTCACGTTGGTTTATCTTAACCGGTAGGTGATCAGCCATCACCAAGAGATGTAACAACTAAATAGGAAAAATTATACCTGCTTAGATTTTAGTATTTATCTTTCATTTCCATACACCTCGAAAATGGAGGGTGAATTTACGAGAAAATCTTTGATTGATCTCTCAAGAGAATGTCCTGATAAACTGTTAAGTGACAAATTCCTCTACATGGAAAGTAAATTAGCTAAACTCAGGAAGAGTCCAGAAAGTGAAATCATTTCTCATAGGCGTGGATTAAGATATTTTAAATCAATCTTTAGGAAGAAGTGGTCAGCTGCTTCGTTCAATGCGAACAAATACCGCAACGATTTTTGACGATTATAAATAACGAACGAAAGATGCGAACAATTGACGATTATAAATAATTTATTTAATACATGCATTAACTATTTGTTTACCTGTTCTTTTAAATTAGTTTTGTTAAACATGTTTTACTTTTTAATAACAAATTCTTAAATTTTCAACACATTAGACATTGTATATTTAACCATTTTCTCACTTGGATACGAGATAATTTTATTATTATTATAAAAATATCAATTTATCAATAAACATAATAAAAGTGGTAATACAAAGTTGATATGAATTAAAACTTGTGAATAAATATGTATGAAGCACACTATCCGAATAAATCAGACGCCATAGTTCTCTTGATAATCTCAATGAAAAAGAAACATAAAAAAGTGCTAAAAACTAGAAAAAACTTTATATATCTAAACAAAAATAATAAAAATGTTTGTTTATACATGTAAAAATGATTATTTGCCTAAATTGACCAAAATGACGGGATAAAATACATTTGGCCAGGTTTCGCCTCGAAATACTCCACTGTGCGCTGGTTTGCTTCTATGATGTTAAAGAGTTGATTGATTTTTATGAAAGAAATTAATATAAGATTCAATTTTCCTATTAATTGTTTTTTAATTCTAGTAAATACGAAGTGATGAAAATCCATTTCATACTTTTGCACACAATTTTATAGTACTTTTAATAATTTAATTAAAATACAAATTTTAAATGCATTAACCTCAATATTGCGAACAAATATTTAATTATGTCATCATATTATTCTTCGTAAAATTCGTAATCTAAAAATTATTGCAAGGAAATTGGAAAAATAGTAAAACATAAAGTCGTGGTTAAATAATTCTCACCAATATATTGTTGTCAATATCTTAACTATCACGTTCTGGTTGGTTGATTAATGCACGCTTTGTTTCTTTATACCCGTTTACAAATTACCTATAATAATATTTTTCTGTATTCAACATTGGTATGGTTGGGTACATTATCACTAGCATCATCCTCGCCAGGAATTTCCCCGGCTTTTTTAGGGTAGAGATGAATTTGTATATAGGCACCTAGAGTGAGCAGCATTATGAGTGTCAGCATCATTGTTAATGTTTTTAATAATTTCGAACTTCGAATTATGTTCATAGTTACTATTAATTGTAACATTTTCGGAATAATAAATTGATAAGAGCGCATATTGTTAAATAACTATACTATTATTATTTATTGACTGTAAAATTTATTAAGTATTCTTAGATACATAAAGAAGCAAACTATTTTTGTATATATTTTAAGGGGGGTGCATGTCATTACTTTGCCTGGGGGTCCAGACTGTTAAATACATTAATTCCTTTTCTCGCTTTGTATTGAATGATACATTGCTCGCTTTCTGGGAGTAAATTTGTTTATTGTTTTGATAATCAGGTGATAAATATAAATTAGGAGACAGGTTTCAACTTAAGTTTACAAACTTTTTACAGAGTTCAAATCATCATTATCATTATTATTATTATTATTATATAAAGCTGTCGTCACCGAAATTGTGAGGACGTTCATCACCAGTGGTGAAATTACGCAGCTCAGAACGTGATAGTTAAGATATTGACAACAATATATTGGTGAGAATTATTTAACCACGACTTTATGGTTTACTCTTTTTCCAATTTCCATTCAATAATTTTTAGATTACGAACTTTACGAAGAATAATGTGATGACATAATTAAATATTTTTTCGCAATATTGAGGTTAATGCATTTAAAATTTGATAGAAATGGTACGTTTCTTTTAGTCATTTGGTTATATAAAATATTAAAACTTACATTCACGGATGATTTGTAGCCAAAAATATTCAAGGGTGCGGTCATAGTAATCCTATATATCCCCAAGGGACTTACATGTAGTAAGTATATGGTTGGCAAACACGGGGCCCCGAGCTCCTTCCTTTCTCTTTCCTGACCTTCCTTGGTCACCTCTTGTTCTTTTCGATCTCGACGCTATTAGGGATAGGGTATCTTTCATTTTCCTCCTTTTTGTCTTCCCTCATTTTTTGTCCTACCCCTCATTATTCGTTCCCCCTCACTTTTTGTTCCCCCCTCATTTTTTGTCTTCAATGTTTTGATGTATGTTTTGAGATATGTTTTGGTATGTTGTAATTCACGAGGGTTTTTAGTGGGTATGGTTGAGTCTTTCGGCGAGTCCCACACGCGGGGAGAGTAATGTTGGTTCTCCCTAGTGCTTAACTGCATTTTCCCGACCTGTACAAGTTTTTAGGGCTCCAATGTCGACGAGCCGTAAAGCCCCACAAAAAAAAAAGTAATCCTATAAACTACCCGGTATTTTCCTGGACAACTCGGAAGCTGTATTGAACAATATAAACCCAGGATTAGTGAAGTTGATTGAAACAAACGAAAGACTGCAATAACCAGCAATAAGTACCTTAATTTCATTAAGTTTTATAAAAGTTATCGAAGATACAATTTCTATTATACTAGTTTCATATTGTTATTTAATTCCATATTTTTCTTTCTATCTGTTTTATATTCGATCTTGTAATTTATGCATCAGAACCATGATTAGATCAGAATCATGAGATTTTAGATTAGAAACATAATTCACGAAGCACTGTTTACATGTGTTGATTATTCGTCTTATATGTCAAAATATCCAACGCATGAGTATCATCCATATAAGAAAGAAATAAGACAATCACTTAGAATTAAAAGAGTTCGTGGAAGCTCGAAATAGCATTACATACCGTTAATCATTGCAAGTAGAAAAAATCACTCAAACGTAACATCCCGAAAATAATCTCAATTTCCAGATAATTTTTAAGATAAAACATTTACGCGTGTGAAAAAAAAATGTAAAGAACTATCATTGAAAAAATAATGTTATTTGTTCTGCATCCATTCGTGGACAGCCAATACTCCCTAGAGGTCGTCACGTTCTACTGTTTTGCGACGTAGACGAAATGTGGAAAATGCGCTCTCTCCCTCTGCCCTGACGAAGCTAACGCACGAGAGAAAGAGGTGGCAAAACGATTGATGTGAATATAACGAGAAGGGAATGGAAGGTGGAGGAGGGAAAGGGGTGACGCCGCTTGTTAATGTTCTTGAAATATGGATGGCCTTCGGATGTCACTTACACGCCGACGACAGGCCGCTATGGCAGCGGGTATAACCAAGGGACGAAAGGGCTATAGTGGGGCAAGAGGGACAGGGCGACCCCTTGGCTTGCCCCTTGGGGCAGCCTTTGACGAAGGAAGGGCGTCGACAGGTAGACAAATCGGTCCACGGCCGGCAGGCCATACACCGTTGAAGCTGCCAACCTAAGGGGCAAATCTAGCGGAAGATTTATATCTTTTTATTTTCCAAAAAAAACTTTAACCTTCACTTAATTACATCGACTGTGAAGAAACGAAGAGATTACGTTTTAAAAATTTAATTAATTAGTACAAAGTAATAAGTAACGCAATATTTAGGAGGTCTCCGTTAATAGTGATGTATGAAAGAATGATACTAATGGTCGATGTGTAGATTTTCTGATTAAAAGATACTCCTCTTTCGGCAATCATATATTTTACTCATAGTTTAATGAGGTTTTTATAAATTGGTATCAAAATATCAGTGGTTAAGTGATTAATTTTTCTAAGTATTTCTCAAAAATAGTTATTCACAACTTTCATAAAAACAAACAACAAATTTGGAGGTGTTTCTTTTTTTCCTTACTGACGCGACTTTACTTTAACACATTACACTTCCTCGGATTTTTAATGCTTAATTACAAAATAAACTTTTATACCGAATTTTTTCTGAATTCATATATTGAATAAAGAAGGATAATTAAGACTTCGTTGATATCATAGTGAAATTTGGGATTTGAAATCTGTTATTAATAGATATTCAATTGACATTGGTTCGTCTGAGAGATTTGCTCTTCATAAAATCCCAAATACTCTCGTTGGGTCTCATTAGTAGGAAGCGACTATAGACAGTTAAAATCAACACTAGACACATTCGCTTTCAACATGTTTGATTGACTGCAGCAAAGATTTATCTGCACAGCATTTCATAGCAACCATTAGCCGACTATGCTGGAATTTATGATGAATGAATTTCGTAAACTAGTAGAGGTTTAGTGAAAGAGTAAACAGGGCAATAGCATCAATTCTCTTCCTAATGCATTTCACTAGATGTACAGACGATATATTACTTCGTGCAATATGCATTGCCCAAAATCGTGTCATGTATGTTTCCAGTTAACTTCTTGCCAGTGAGACTGAGTAATCTTTATTTGAGAAACATTCCGGATTACCATTCACGCATAAACTGAATAAACATGTTTTATCAGTATTCTTAACTCTCAACTTCCGAGTAACGTCTCGTGGAGGAGTGTTTGCAACGTCAACATCCAGGTGAAAATTGCGACGGATCGGGACTCGAACTCGGGACTTCCTACTCTGGTCGCAGGTGTGCTATCCACTGCACCACCCTCCTCGACACCCAAGTTCTTACGCAACCTCCACGTGGCCTTATCCGGTACCCGGAACACTCCTCCACTAGTAGGCTCTCGGAAGCTGAGAGTTAAAAATTGCATCTGACGCATAGGTACGCGAAAACCGGGTTTAAGAGCTACCAGCATTTGAGCCGCCTGTGGTCACTTATCCCCTGAAGGGGAATGTGACCCAGGTTCACCGGATCAGACCAGGTGGAGGTTGCGTACGAATTTGGGTGTCGAGGTGGGTGGTGCCGTGGATAGCACACCTGCGGCCAGAGCAGATAGTCCCGTGTTCGAGTCCCGATCCGTCGCTATTTTCACCTGGATGTTGACGTTGCATGATGTATCTGTGATTTCAATCATAATGAATGTACTGAGAAACTAGTTGTTTTTAACCCAAGGTCTTGTTAATTTCCTATGTACAAATAAAAATATATTTTATTTTTACGTTCTTGTCAGTTACAAAAAATTATGTTTGGTCAGTAGAACATACACAATATAATTCGGTTTTTTTTTAAATTTTAAGAACAAGTTAAATATTGTTTCTTGTTTAAGAAGAAGATAATAAATTCAACGTTTCATTCACATTTCTACGAATACACAGATTGTAGCATACATTTTTCATATTGTTTTACCTTAATACTTTGTAAGCCGAATAAATTTAATAATAATGAGGAGAAATCTTGCGATTCAATTCGTGTTGCACCATGATCTTCCCACATATTAGTAATTTATTGATTTGTTCAATCTGTAAAGGTTTAATATATAATTTTTCTTTGTAATGTTATAGTTTTGATGGTTGTTAATTCCTTCGGATTAACTTTGTTCATTTTAATAGATTCATAAGATAAAAAGGCGTTTAATGTCCTATAATTACAACATAAAAATTTACCTGATTAAGAAGGCATTAAAATGGAAAAATAAGAATAAATATTGGAGAAGCATGCACATAAGTTATGACAATTAGAGGTATCTGCGGTATGAGTATAGAACGTAGAGCCGTTCCGTGCTGCCCAGTGACTGAAGAGCTCGAACATGAAACGATTAAGTGATGTAAGGAAAGTTTAGAACAACTCACCCTAAGCATAAGATAGTTAAGGGTACAGAAGGGAAACTGGGGTAATGCGAAAAAGAACACTGTATAACTTGCATACGTGTTAGTTATATTCTAGACTTCTGAGAGAGGTACGTTTTTTTTGTGAATGAATGAATGAACAAATAAATAAATAATTGAATAAGTGTACAATATTTATTACATCATTGACCATATTTCATCGCATATTCTATAACATTTTTTTACCGGTGGAAGCCTCCCACTGACACATAGGAATTTTTATTATTATTTACGTAGAAGGGCAGGTGAGATTTTGTTTTGGCTTTGCAGCCTTTAGAGCACTATTCTATTCTTTATTTACTTTTTTTCTTTTTTTGTCCTCATGGGGTCTCTTTGGACCCCTAGGTTTTAGCAAGAGGGCTATTNGCGTTCGCGACACGCGGATGCTGACGTACATGTCTGCATTTCGGGTTCGTGGAGGAGGTCTGAGGGCGTATCGACTCGGCAGAGCTAAGCCTACTGAGAATTGTCTTTGGGGCACCTGCAAGGACTTCGCACGCATACGTGGCTGTTGGCCGAATACAAGCGGTTAGGAGGTGCCTTTTCTTGAAGTGACTGAGGTAAAGAGAGCGTAGGAGAGGGCGAAGTAATTTGAATTTGAAAACATTTTCCCACGCAAGTACTCGATATGAGGTCGCCAAGAAAGATTCCGAGCGAGCTTCACACCAAGATCCTTGACATGGGGGGACCAAGGGTGATAGAGTGCGGCCGAGAATGACGTTAGAGTGCGTGTTGCGAGGTGCCGCGCGCCCTACACCACCTAAGTGGCCTACAACACGGCTTGCAGAATTCTTCTTATGATGTATTAGTTAAGTTAATGAGTCGATTCTACAACTGCATGGCATATTTTATTTCGACAGTTAAATGAGAAAGTAAACTTTTTAGCTGTTTTCAATGTAAATTAAACGAAGAAATAACATTTCAAATGACGGCTCCTAAATCCTATACTACTAAGTGAACAACAAATATGGTTACATCTCAATCACCATTTATCTACATTAACTAAATTTAAATATAAAGCAACTTACCCTATAGTTAGTCCACTCAAATTGTCATCGAAACTGCCGTATGGATACAAAAATTAGGGTAGAGCAAAATTTTTAATGAAGGGTGGAGGTCTTAAATGATTTCGAAACATTCCCAACATAATTTTTCTCCGTCATCTTCAAGAAACTGGTTAATTTTCGGACTTCTAATAGTTCCTGCCAAATATCTGGCAAAGTATGAGTCTGATGAAAACCAACTTCTTATACGTTTTAATTCAGAATAAATTTTCTAAAAGAGTAACTTATTTTGATATTTCTATCTTAAATAGCTCTCTAGTGACATCCCTTCAAAATATGACGAAATTTGCGATCAAAATAAAAAAAATTGAACTTCTTTCCTCTTTTTTACCCAGTGGCACGTAAATGATAGATCTTACAGTAAAACAATAATTTTATATCCTTCAACTACATTTTTGCTTCAATTTCACAAAAAATTGTTTCGCGATACAAGAAGATGTTGGGATACATTTGAACAATACCATGTAATAGTCGAATATTAATCATTTTAATTATGTTGATTACAGTGGCAATAGCAACATTAATTATGTGTAACTTCATAGTTTTTATCGTATTGTTAACCAGAATCATGTATGTAAATATTAAGATGACTGGTTACTCATTTACAATTCAGTTCGGACCCATAATTTAATTCATCTTGTTGTGGCGAAACTGATGTTGAAGACAGTTTACCTGATGGAGTGTGAGAGAAATATGAAGGGAAACGTTGTATTCTGTGTCGTTCCTGAAAATTGGTTCAGTAAAAGACAAGTATATTTGATACCAGGAGGACGTATTATAAATTTTCTTCCGCGAAAGGAGACGCGTTCCGTTCGAAACGTTTCAAGTTGTTATTTGTAGGTGATAACGAATCAATTAAACTGCCTCTCATGTGTCACTGATTAAATAAAAAAAATGTATTGTAAAAGAAACTATACAGAATTTAAGGGAAATTTTAATCTCACATTTTCAAGTGGACAAGTATGGGAAAACTCAAAAAAAAAAATACTTTCCATAGGTAAATTGCACTCAGATTCGTAAAATGCTTAGTCGATGCGTGATTTATCATACCTTCCCAAAATGATAACTGACATGATAAGCAGCAATTATTAATTTGTGTATAAGTATACTTAATTTACTAAACTCAATTCGTACAGAAGGTTTTATCTTAATTGATTAATAAATGGAGTTTTCATATTGTGATCATGATTACTTCAGTTTTTGTCCATATACGTGTTAATCTCATATACGTGTTAACACGGCTAACTGCAGACTAATACAGGATAACGTTGAACGATAAATTCTATTTGAAAACCATGGATGGATTAACTTCCTCCTATTAAAAAAACAATTTGCAATGTGAAGTTAGGAAAATTAACTGCGTTTCTACATTTATTTCATGCTAATAAAATTAATTTAATAATGAAATTATCACTAGTTGTTTTCGCAATAAGCGCAGAATGTGAAAAAAGGATAATTCCGAGGTATATGAACCTTGTATGAGACGAGGTAGGATTCGAAATGAATGTGTGACATTACTCCAAATATGAAGAACTTTTTCCCTGTAAATTAAAAAACAAATATGAAGCATTTTCTGAATGATCAATTAAACGAGTGAATGCAGTCACCAATGAAATGGTTAATTTTATATGTGATTAGCAAGAGACATGAAATATTTTCTTATTTAAAAAAAAATCATTTGTTCCTCTTGAAAATAGAAAAGAAAGAAATTAATTTCATGAAGATGTATGTTATAATTAAAATATTTTGGAAATTACTTGTGGTAATATTGTTTATAATAATCATGTACCATAGAAATTCATTCAAAGTATCTTCAATGGTCAAAAACATTCAAAGTTCCAGAGCGTAAAGGTTATTTAGACATCATTTTGATTTTTTTTAAATAATATTTTGTGCATTATACACAGAATTAAATTTTAAAAAACGATTTTTGACAGTCAATTTGTCGTTTTTATTCAGGAAGAATTTACCTAAATATATCGATTACATAATCAGTCGTATAATTATCTTTGGAATCAAAATCAACTTGAGCAACATCACAATCAACTTTAGTAACATTATAATAAACTTAATAAACAAATTTGAGCAACGAAAGAAAAAAGGTAAAGAGAATTAGTCTGTATCCTCACACACCGTACATTCATAGACAGGATTGGTCGAGCCTTTGTTACACATGCCACAGACCCAGTTTTTGCAAGTGATGCAGCAAATCCAGTCTGCAAATTGTGGTAGAACCGGAAGTCACTCGTACAGATGTAACAGAGGTTGTTGTCCTTCCTCTTGTCCTACTTTATTCCCTTCTTGCAGACCAAATAGTACACGTTTAAACCGTATTTTCATGCATTGTTAAAGTGGCAAAAACCGTTAATTTACCCTTAAAGTTAATTAAACCTCGTTTTACGGTGTATTGCAATCCAGCGTATAAAGTGGTCCATTTCTATTCTCTTGCAAAAACTGAGGGGAATGTAAGTCACAGATAAAAATTGTTACCACCTCTTCCACAAAATAAGACCTTTTCAAGCACTCTTTCAGTCCTTAGAAACGGGTTCCAAAAATAAGCACTTTCTAAGGTTTTTAAGCACCGTACGAACCCTATACAGGAGATGTTAGTCTTCAAATAGTGTAAGTAATGAGAACTGTTTCAAACTGTCATTAAAATTCGAATCATAAAAAACTCTGCCAAAGCAATTCTCGAATTGAATGCTGATGTACTTGTGTATGAACTCTTGAAAAGAAAAGTCTGCATTGCAAAACATTTCCCGCACCATCCCCGCAATGCATTCGCAGCAGACACAGCGTCGCCCAAGGCGTAAGTCTCATCCGACTGTGGCCGTCATTTCCATAGCAGTCGCGGCGAAGCGTCAAATGCGGCGAGATCTTTTCTTTGGAGGGTGGATCGGTGCAGGAAACAAAATTCAAAAATGCTCAACGAAACAGAGGCGTTGGGCATGTAGACAGTCGCCGGCAACGGGATGCTGGCAGAGACGGTGAGAATTCAGGGCGCGTCCCTCGTTCAGCCACAACACTCCCGCACAGCTCACTAATGGCGCGCCCGCTTAATTGGACACATTCTCTTTGATGCACTATGCACCCCACCCACGGTTCCTCGCTTCGACGCAAAATTGACTGGGGCAAGTGTAGAGCGGACTCGCGCATTCAAAGCGACGAAAATTGTAGAACGAAAGCCACCACTCTGTATGCCCCTCTGCCGCCACCACTCCGCTGGTCGTGCGCCAGCGCCACCTACCGCCGCCTTCGCCACCAGCGAGCGTGGCATAAACACAGCATTTACATACGCTGCCTATGGGACACCCTCCCGTCCCCAGACTGGGAGAGGCTGGAGTGTTGCCGCCTCGCTGCCGACGGAGATGGCTCGTGGCTGGCAGTTTATTTATTCACATGCGCCAGAGGGAGAGGGTCATTATTTTTTCGCGCTGGTTGAGTTTGTTGTTCGTATTTTTATGTTGGGATAATGACACTGAGTGCGAATTATGAATTATATAGAACGATGCGTAGCGAATGCAGAAAAGAGAAATTCTGAAAGACGTTTACACTCGGCTTCTGATTAAGACTTCACTGGTAGGAAGTAAAAAAAGTTGGCGCATTTCTAAGATTCTCTAAGACAGAAGTGAAACTAAATTACAATGAAATACACGTTGTTTCAACTACCATACATAAATAATTCTACTTCACTACAAGATTACAGGCTCATTTTCAGTTCGAAGTACAACATATTTGTTCAATTTTGAAGCAAAATTTTAAGAGGATATGTGTACCTCTCTCAAGATCTGGACCTAGTTTAAAACTTCATTGAGCATCAATATCATCAAAGAAACTTTTTATTAATTTTTTACCATTTTTTCTCGATTCTCAAATGTGATTTGAAAAAAATTGAACATACAATTTTTATACCTCATCAAACTATTTTCTCCGACATAAGATCTAAAAAATGTTAATAATTGCCCACAGACCACCAACATTTCCACCGGTGGTCCACGTACGTCAAATGTTTAATGTTGAATTTTATTTGTTTGTGTAGGTTTGTGGCAACGTTTGAGGCAGTAGCTGACGGAGAGTGTATGATGAAGCCGTGTCAGCATTGCATCTGTGTTAGATTAATTCGCCAGTGTCTCTCAAGGCACACAGTTGGGGGCACCACGTGGAGGTTCCTCCATGCCCTGTTCGTAGTACTCAACTACTGCCAGTCTCAGACTGCTTCCAAGGACGGGCATTACAAAAAGATGAATGAGGTGAATGAGGTGAAGGGTGAATGATGATGAGGGAATATTGTGATGGAATGAAAAGTGGGCAAACGGAGGCACACCGAAAAACCTGCCGTGAAACCGCTTTGACCACCAGAGCGAACTCTACTTGAACCAACGTGGATTTGAAACAGAGGTATAAGGCGAGATATGCACTACACGGATCGTCCTACGTAATTGCATATATTGCATTTATCTTTCTCTTATACGTAGTAAAAGCCACTCCTTGAGATTTTATACGAAAATATGGGGTTCCCAGTTACCTTCAAAAAAGAAGAAAAATCATAACTTTCGTTTACAAGTCGAGGATAGAAAGGAATTATCCTCAGAAAGTGAAAGTTAGTCTAAAAATGTTACTTTCTATGGTAACTAATGTACCCCTAAAATTTAAATAATTAATCGAAGCTGAATTATAAACTATGTTTATTCTGTTTAAAATAGTGACTTAAGTGAAAAAATAAGGTGTAAGACAAAAAAAAATTATTTGATTCTAATTTAATGCATAGATAAAGGTACATGAATTTACTGCTTGTACAAGTCACAAAACTGATACTTAACCACCAAACAAAAGGTGCTTAAAATTTCTTTCGGGTATTTATGTTTTCCATGCAAATATAATACAGACCTTTCTTGTAGTGAAACAATCAAATAACTTCATTAAAGATTTCCTAATGATCATCCTCACGAAACCAATAAATCTAACTTCAGGTGCTACAATAGTGAAATTATTCACTTATTTTATTATTTAAAATATTCAAAATGTGTAAACGATTCTAATAAAGTACACTCTCATAAGAAAAATATGGAAAGTCAACTAACGCTCTTCAGATAGGAAAACATTTTATTATCCTACAGTTAATTGCAAAATTTACAACATATGGAGGAAAGTGGTTTAGATGACTTGTAACCTAAGAGTTATCACAAAAATTATCGTTCTCGTAAGAGAGTGAAACACCTTTAAAGGTATTTGAAATATCAATACCAAATGGTATTCGTAATTTTAGAAAAAAAATATTTAAAAAGATGCGAGCTAAGATTTTGGTATGATTTACCCCATCATTTTTTATCACTAGATGAAGTAACTATATTATATGAAAATCTATTATGTCGCATCTGAGGTTGCATTCAAGCTAGAATGCAGCCAGTTTATGACACACTTGTATCATCAACACCTGTGAAACAAGATAATCACTCATTTTAATTTAATTTGGACTGAAATTGAAATTTTGAACAGCTTTTTACAAATTTTGTATGTTTATTTTGACTTTTTCATAGCATCCGTTCTTTTTTCGTACAAAAATGTCAAAGTCTCATCAAAATAAACATTCAACATCGTAATATTTAGATACTCACAATCACCATTGGAAATACAATATCAAATGTTCTCATTGTTCCGACGATAGTTAAAACTTTTAGCATCTTTGAAATTTCAGTTCTATTGTAACTTTTTCGACTGAACTGTGAATGTTTTCGTGAGGATAAAATTGGATGGTATAAAAGGGGTACACAATTGACCCCATTAATCAGCAAGTGTCACCTCTCTACCTGCCAACATCGGGGAAAACCGTTTTTTTATTTTTCGTTTCATAAAAATGGTTTACACGATTTCATTTACCCCTTCCAAACATTATTTTTATCTATTCCAGATATTATTATTCTTTATTCTATAGCCTTGAAGTCAAATTTTTGCATGTTTTCGCGTGATCAAAGTATAAATTAGAATGATGAAACCTTTCTCGGAAGAACTCTACTTCAAATACTTTGTTAACTTAAAACATTTTGTCCATTATCGTAAAATCACCAAATTATTGAAGTATATTTAATGCATAAAAAGTATGTGCTTGCTGGGGTTAGCAAGCAGGAAACGGTAAAATAAGATGGCATTCCTTAATCCAACCATAGAACGTCTCTTCTAAGGTTGCACACATGTTTGAATACAGCCAGTTTATGATCAGATTACAAGTATATCCTCAAAACCAATGAAACAAAATATTCCCAGGTTATTAAAATTTGAATTATAGTTTCGAATTTTTTTATTCATTTTAAATTGAAAATGCATGAAAACATGCTGGTTCATTAAAAATGCACACATTATTTTCCCATATTTTTATGCTTTAGGATTGAAAAGTATACGATAATTATTCGTCCATAAGAGCATATTAAAACCAAATAAAGTGGTAAAAGTATTTTTATTTTACGAACCTCAATATCTGTTCAAGTGGATATATTGCATCCTTTATGTTATGAACATGAATAAAAAAAACTATTATCGTAAACTCATATCAAGCGAACAGTACTGAAGTAATTGTTTGTCGAATAAAATATATGTATCTAAAAGAACAATCCCTATTCACTTATTTGATATCATGATACGTATTCCTCCGTTTTAATTAAAATTCTAATGGAGATTAAGTCTTTACTGAAGAATTTATTCGTAAAAATGTTCCGCGTACTTATATGAATCAAAAAATAAAGGGAAAGACTCAATACTGGAAAAATCTTTTAAGATTAATTATGTTATCAAGGATCATTCCTCAGGGTAATTAGTAATAGCTTTCACTTGGTTTTATCATATTCGTCGTGCGAATGCTTCTTGCTCATCACGCGTGTGTACGCTGAAGCAACCACAGTGGGTAGAAGGAGAAATTGTGCAGTAGCTTCCTCTGAATTTAACTCATTTAAGAGAAAACCGAAAAGGGATGTATGGTGAGAAAATTTGCGAATTATGCGGTGTGAAAAAGCCTATAAGTGAGGAACGTATAAGTGTAATGGAAATGTTGAGTCCGTATTGGAAGAAGATTACCCAAGAACACCTGTAGAGTTTTGTCACTTAATAAAAAAAACTCTAATACACTAATCAACAAGAAAAATAAAAATATTGGTTACCAAGTTAGATAATATAATGTAAACACGGGAGTTAGTTTTTTCTCAATGAGCTTTTATTTAACTCTTCGTGAGCACTCCAATGTTCGTAGCATATCCTCTCGTGAAGGACTCCCAATCACCTTGTCTAAGCAATTTTCTAAAAATCACTTACTCATTTCACAATTACTTTTTTATTTTATAAAATAACATTACCTGCTGACACTTATTCAAACATAGTTTTTACCAATTGGCAGTTATTGACAATTTATAATAATTACTAACTGATTACCCGGTGTTGACCGGATTTTTTTTTTAGACTAATCTTCTTTTACTTAGAAAAAAATTAAATCTTTATATATTGTAAGATCAAAATACTTTAACTAAATGGTTTTGAAAATCATATAATCCTAATTTTTCAAATTCATAAATTCAAAAAAATTAATACAAAACTTGACTGTTTACACTACTCCAACTTCCGGAGTTGAGTGTGAACCTTCGAAGAGAAAGGACGTTCGTGAGAATGCTCCGCAGTAAACCGGCTACCTACTGGTATGTGTTTCGACCCGTCGACAGCTCGCTTCCTCCCGCGTGTACTTGATCCTGCGGCGGTGCGTGTCACGTGAAACGGTGGTACATAGAGAAGAAAAAAGAAGAAACAAGAAAACTTGCAGCATGGTGTCGGCGGAGCAGTGGCGTGCGGCCATCTCCCGAAGGGCGGACGAGAACCATGCATAGGCGCTTGCCTTGCTCATTATTTAAGTTTAAGTACTATTTCCATGCTTTTAGTTATAGGTGGCGTCGAGCTGAACCCCGAGTCTGGATCGAGTGACGATTTTGTTCTGGAGGACTTGCAGGCCGGAGTGAGGAATTTGTTGGCCGGGCAAACCAAAATCCTCTCAGATATCAATTGGTATCGAGAGGTGGTGGAGGTACTGGAGTGCAGGGTTGTTGCTTTGGAGGTAGAAAACCAATTTCCATCTCGCAAGGTCGACTACCTGGAGAATCAGTCTCGGAGAAATAACATTTTGATCTTCGGCGTGCCGGACCGACAGGGCGAGTCGTGGCACGACTCCGAGAGCCATGTGCGGGGTCTTGCACAACAACTGGGGGTGCAGCTTGATGATCGAGACATCGAGAGGGCGCATCGAGTAGGCCGCAGAGTAGGCAGAAGGCCTATTGTTGTAAAGCTGTCCTCTTACAAGAAGCGGGAGGAAATGTTGAAGGCGGCAGCTAAGTTTCTGCGTGGCTCTCTTTTGCGAGAGACAGAGGATTTCTCCGCGGCTATGCGCCATACGCGCTCTAAACTTGACCCGTATTTGCAGGACGCGCGGGAGCAAGGCTTCAGAGCCAGCATCCGTTTTGACAAGCTTGTGGTGGAAGGGCGATACTACTCGCTCACGGAACTAGAAGCCTTCCCGAAGGAGCAGCGTCATCAGTGAGTGACCAGCCCGAGCGAGTCATCGGCGGCGACGACGCAGTCACCACTACCTCCACCGCCCCCGGCTGCGACACCTGCGAAATATTTTAATACCTCTATTTTGAGTTACTATTTCAGTTCATTGAGAGTGAATACTAGGATATAGTATGCACAGCCCACGGTACATTTTAGGACCTCTGTAAGGCGCACGGGCCCAAACCCCCGCCATATATATTATATATTTTTTGTTAAAATAAAGTCCTTTTGAATTTTTGAACTCCAACTTGCGGGAGCCGCACCGGTCGAATTTATGCTTCCAAGGCATTTCGCGGTTGCACCATTTGATTAGAAGTTTTGTAAAATCTAAAGTATTTGTCAAAATTTTACGATTTAAAAACTTTTTTATCTTTGTTAAATGCACAAAACAAATAATCCATTAAATTTGACGATGATTGACTTTTTTCTGAAATTACTCTCTTAATTTGTAGAATTTGAACACTTCCAATTTAAATAACGATTTATCGATAATTCGGGTAAAATTTTGTAGACAGACCTATGCTGTTGCGGACAGTTTTGTAGAACACTTTGAGGCAAACAATATTGCCATTTATTGTTGTCAACTATATTTAACTGTTTAGGCTGCGTAAGCAAATATAGTTTTTTTTCAGATTCTATCGACATTTATTGTCAAACCATTTCTGTCTTTGTTATCACACGTTTTAAAAATAATAGTTATTTTATGTTCATCCTGGAAATCTAAACTATCTCTTTGCCAAATTTCATCATAATCGGTTCCGTGATTTGGTCATGATCATATAGCAAGCAGACGTACACACTTTCTCTCCACGCATTTATATATTAGTATGGATTATAACTGATTCGTTAACTCTAGTTATAATATTGATGGACTTCACGACTTTCTGAGTTGTATTATTATGGGTATGAAATGTTTACAAATAATTGGTTATAACGGAATTGACTCTTGCACTTGCTAAGCTATATAATGTGTATATAATGTGCACATAATGTGTGCAAAAAACAAAATGGACAATTTTACAACTTCCTTTCACATCTGTTTTTTTATTATTAATATTATTTCTCTTTATCTTGAAATCGAGAGAAGAACAAAGAAAAAGAATATCGTTGAGGAATTCTGTATTAAAACTTTTTCATCACAAAACCATTAGCTGTCGAAATATCATTCGAAGTGAATTGCTTATAAATGGAGACTTGAAAACACTTTATCTTAGTACAAAGAATTTTCAATTTTTAAATTTCGAACTATAAATTCTGTGAGAGTTATAAGTATATAAAAAATTTATAATTGTAATCACTACTTATATTAATTTACAGTCATTGAATTTTGTTCATATTAGTTTGTACTTTCAGTTAAACATGATTTTAAATAAGCCATTCAACATTTAATACTTCAGCCGTTCCACAAGTGATTAAAAATATATTATTGAAAGCAAATGATAACTGCCTGAGTACTATTCATTCAAGATTTGAACAAATATTTTATTTGATAAGACATTTCAACTTCAGCGTTAATATACTAATTTCAAATCATTTTACGCAATTCAAATAATACATTGTTTACATATTTTTGACATTTAATTCATAGAAATCTTTTAATAAACGGGAACGTTATATAAGTATGCAATACATATCAGTAAAAAAAATATGGTTTGACAGTCAAAACACATTAACTTATATGAAATTGAATTTGAAATATTTTTGTAATGTAGTTTCATTGTGATAAATTCATTTCTACTTAATGCAGGAACTTTCCATTCTCTTTGTTCACATTTCATTTTTGCAACAAATGGATGCACAATTACAGTTGTTTAATGAACTGAGTATTGCTTGAAATATTTTTTGCTTTTAAATTGTCCTGGATATATTTTTATTGAGAGCGCCTGTGAAATTTTAACGAACAATAAAATAATATTTTGTCGACTTTAATCAACATCATGTCATATTGTAGATGAATACTTTGACAAGAGTTTTGCACTGATTTGCATGTTATATCACTTATGTTATCCGTTTGAAGTCAGATTTTTCGTTCCACATTATACGGTATGTTTACTTTATTACTGTAACTTTATAACTCTGAATGAACCCATGAACCATTAAAATTCTCCTTTATCTTCACTGCAATTACCAGTGATTCTGACGTCACGAAACGAAACTCAAGGACCTCCATCAAACGAACGAAAAGTACACGCAACTCCGCAAATTCTTCTTGCTGGAAACTCTTCTCCTTCCTTCCTTTCAACTCCCCTGCTTTCAAAAACCCCACTGTTCGCTCTTTCTCCTTCCATTCTCACCCCTACCCAACCCGGAGACTGAAGCACGAATCGTAAAACCACCCTCGACGACTTTGCAGGTTCCGTATTTCACCTGTTGTCTGATTGCGAACCTCCCACGCAGTGCCCCCGCAAGTACAGCTAGCTTTCCCTGCCTCCGGTGAATCTCCCTTACTTCATACGAAGTCGCATGCAGTCTAGCAACATTCATCTTCCCTCTGCCCACCTTCCACCACCGTATTTGAGACCTTACCCCCCCCCGGACCCTCCTTTCGTCCCTCCCTCTGACGGACAAATCTATTTATTGTGCTCGCTTTCATTTTATTCTGCGCCGCACCGCTTGCGATGCGTGCTTCCCGTAGATTAGAAGCCAGCGCAGCCCTTAGCAATTGGATTGCAGTTCGTCGAAGGGTGTAGTTGTTTGTGACGGAGCGTTAGGATTACGGAAAGGGTTTGTAGCGAGGAGCGTATGTAGCGAGAAGCTACGTTGTGAGAGTCGTGGTTACGTTGAGCATTAATTTGATACCCAGTCGACGTGAGAAGGGACTGAGAGAATTAACAAGAACTTCGTATCCCAAATGTAATTAGACATTGCTTCAAACTAGTTCAAGTAAAATCTTTTTTTTTCTCTCTCTGTAAGAAGCACTACACTGAAATAAATCTCGAACATTTAGAAGGTGAGTACTGCCTTATAAAATGATAAAATGAGTAAATACTTCATGCGTTATAAAATATCTTTCATTAAGAATTGTGAAAAAACGAGCTGACAAAAAAAGGTACAAGTACAATTCTGGACGTGAATATTTCCCGTTTAAAAGTGTTATTTGGTTATGAGTGCACCGTTTCGCTAAAACACGAAGCTTAGTTTCATCCTGAATCATGGGAACGTCTCATTACGTTTTTCGTGTGTGTGATTTGCTTCATCACTGTATCCTTTGTAAGCGTTCCTGAAATCAGTGTCGGTTTTCCCACGAAATACTTAGGTTTCATTTTACGACAAATTGTAACTAATATACCTCATTCTCCTTAACAATCTATTACAAATAATCTCAAATATTACATAATGAAATATTGAATTTTAAATGCAATTTTGTATTTTAATTCTCTGGAAGAAATATTTTAATAAAGAAAAATGCTTTGCTTGTTATCGTTATTATCTCTCCATTAATTATTGGGAGGTGGATACCGATAGCATGGTAAGGGCTCTAATGACTTTGACGTTGACGCGTCCTAAATATGCCCCACAAAAAAAACAAAAAAAAAACGTGGTTGATTCGTAATTATTAATCAAAACACGTTTTCCACGAGTAATTATTCTGATTCTTATTTGTTTTAACAGTGGCGTAGGGAACAAATAAATGACTTAAATGTTAATTCATAATGGCCAGAAAATAGAGAATACAGAAACTTGCGTCACAAATTTGATTGCAAAAAAATGTAATATGGAGATAAAACATATTGATGGATGAAATTATTTAATTTAATGTAAAATTCTTCAAAACTGTTTGCAACTACTCTTCGCTAAGACGTATCTTCAGAAACACCTAATGTAACTATTTTATTTTGATGAAAAAATACATCATACAAATTGTTTTGCGGAACGGAAATACGTTTAGTTTACAATAAGCCCTTACATGGATCAGAAAATAATACATGTGTTCAGGATAAGGAATTTTCGGAAATGCTATTTTATTGTGAGGATAGTTGATAAAGACATAAGTAGTTGGTGACTGAAAACGAAATTAACTTGATAACAACTCTCTCAAATAACATGTTCTGGACAAACAACACAGCACTAAATCTAGTTTGAAACATTTAATTGAATCACTAGGACATGTATATGTTCCTCATAGCTTTTTGATGTGTATACTCTCATTACTTACCTATCCAACAGTCTCTACTTCATGAGTCGTAAGTAACATTACAAAAATATATTTTACTTTGATGACAGAACTTATTCTCGTAGTAGGATACTATTAAATAAATTTTCAATTTTTCTCAGCATAAAATGGCACCTAATCACGTAGAACTTTAAAACTTATTCATATTTCTCTAATTTCCGAAGATTCCGAAAGATTACATTATTTTAGTTTTAATCGAAGTATTGCATATTTGCGTAGAAATATATCAAGTGCAAGTATGCAAAACTCAGTAAGTTTTTTTCTATGGAAATTAACAGCCAAACGTTTACAGAAAGGGTAACGAAGATAGAACGGACAGCAATATAGAATGAATATGGCATTATCTACGATAATTCGATGAATGAATAAACATGAATCATTCTCTAGTTCCGCTTATAATGCATTTATACGCTTGCATTCCATTTGTGAAATATAAATAGTGGTGGTCTTTTATGTTATAGCACGGCATGTCCATATTTTAGAATATTACTGTATAATGAGAGGAATCCCTATTTTTTAACTAAAATATGTAAAGCCAAAGTACAAAGTACCGTTTGTCATAATGTGATACATGGACATATTATTATTTTGTAGATATTAAATTTGAGCGTGAAAACACATATAGTTGCGTGTTATTAACATTGTCTGGTACGATAAAAAGTAATGCAAATTCAATTTAGTTTTCAATTAACAAATATTTCACACGTTTTCGTATATTAAATGGCAATCGAACTTTGAGCTGTGTCTACTGCAAAACCAATTTATTTTTTAATCAAATTTGTAATACTGAAATCTCACTATTGATAATTGAACCTACATATTAATATCTATAATATTTTTTAATATCTACGAAAATATCAAAAATATGTAACAACATTCGTTTCCTCATAATTATTGGAATATTTATTCATTTCTTAATATGTTATTGTCACATTTAAATAAGATTTTATAGTGTTGTTCACATTTATTTCTGTATTAAGTTATTGTTATTAGTTACTTAACTTGTCACCGAAATGGACCCAAGTGATGTTCACAGTTCACGAAATACTGCGGTTTCCGAATGGTAAATTCATCTATAATGATCATATTTGTAAACTTTGTTACAATTTTTTAAGGTTTATTGTGTCAGTATGTAGAATAATGATGAAGTCTAAGATTCCTTTGATACTAACACCTCTTTTGAGAATATCACGGAAAAGCATTTTATCTCTCTCTCTCTCTCCCCTCTCTTTCTCATGAACATTTCCACTGTTTTCATAATTTTTATATCATATTCAAATTTGTAAAAATATAAAAATATGCCTCCACTGCTAATGATGTTACTAACGAACTAATTTTAAACATAATTAGAGTTCTTAATTTTTAGAGTTATTCGCGGAATGTTCATTTAGTGGACATTCACCCACTGGGCAGATCCCTAACGTAGTGCATTACGCCAGAAAGAAGTAGGAATTTCATAATTATTTAAGATGGAAGTTTCATTAATCTCAGACGAGTCATGATGAAATATCTCTCCCTGAATCATCCTCTGATGGCATCTCTCGCGGGGAGTTGATTTATCCACGTGACCCTCCTCCGTGTGTTTCGCGTCCCCCGCTGCTCTGTCCCTTGCAGGGTCCACACTCGCGGCCAGCCCCCTTCACGGAGATCGATCACGTGCAACGGTCCTCTTCTTGGAGGTTCCCCCCCTCGACGGACGCTCCGTACTCAGCTCTTCAGCGGGAATCCCTTGTGTCGGTGCCTGCTCTGTCCCTTCACCCTCTTCACCCTCACTTTTCTGCTACTATCCTCCACGATATTTGAGATTCTTAATCAAATTTCATAGATCATCTATAAAACGTTCTGAAGGAAAAATACATCAGGATGCATGAGAAAAAAAGATATCATACAAGAAAGAAGATATTGTGACTTTCTCTCTGGGACAGAGACGGAAGCGGGAGAAGTAGATGAGGCGTGATCAAGTTGTAAGAGAGGTGACAATCGTAGGGAACTATATTTACAGGCAAGGTGGTCAACACACACACTAAACCTCTCTTGGCACCACTCAGCGAATACTCGCACTCTCTCTGCTAACAATCAACCAGCAAGATTGAAGAAAAATCAATAAAAAATACAACATTGTTGAGGTAAAAATATGATTGGATGTTACAAAAATGCTGTTTCATTGTCAAGATGACTTTTTATTGGTTAGATTAATAATGCATTAAATTGCTAACTAAGATGAACGATATTCAATAATGCAATAGGTGTTCGTTGTTTCAGGATGGAAAAATGACTATACAATTCTTATTCAGCTCATTCTCCCGCTCTCAGTTCCTCGCAATATGTACGCAGGCACTAACTGATAAGCCATTCACTCCTTCCAGACGTTCAATTGTCTCCGAGTCAGGTTTCTTTTCAATTGGTTTATCCTTTATCCCTGTCCCTGGACTCAAAGATCATTACCCGTGATTAATTCTCTCTCGTTCGACTGTCTTTCATAAAATCTCTTTCTTATGTAATATTAACTGANTATGTAATATTACCTGACGGGTGCAACAACTATCCAACATCTGTTTTTAATGCTTGCCTTACACACAACATTATTATTATAATCTACTGGAACTTTCCAAAATCTTCTTCATTCCGTATAAAATTAGGCCAATTTTCGAATGTATAAACTCATTCATAAATAGTAATCATTCTTGTCTTTCCATGTCATTATATTTACAGTCGTATATAATATGGTCAACGTCTTCTGTACCTTCTCCGCATAAGCAAATATCACAGTCAGTTAACTTCATTTTGTATAAACCACAAAAAATCATTTTGTATAAATATTTATTCGTGTCCCCATGACCTGTTATAATTTCTAGTACATGTCTATTTGGCCGAAACCATTTCTCGTTTGTCTGTGCAAATTTAACATTCTTTATAAATTTATATAATTCACGTCTCTCGTGCGAGTTATTCCAACTTACTTCCCAACGGAACAAACGCTTCCGAGTCAATTTATTCCTCCACATCTTATCTATTGCTTTTAATTCTTCCCCATCTATATACATTACTTTTTTTTGTGGGGCTTAAGGGCTCGTCAACAGCGAGGTCAATAGAGCCCTTAAAACATGTACAGGTAGGGAAAATGCAGTTACGCACTAGGGAGAGCCAACATGACTCTCCCCGCGTGTGGGACTCGCCGAAAGACTCAGCCATACCCACTAAAAACCCTCCTGCATTACAACTCAAAACACAAATTCCAATATATCTCATGCCTTTTACTAAAAAACACTTTTAAAAAAAGAAGAGGAAAGAGGAAAATGAAAGATACCCTAGCCCTAATAGCGTCGGGATCGAAAAGAACAAGAGGTGACCAAGGGAGGTCAGAAAAGAGAAAGGAAGGAGCATGGCACAAGTAAGTGGAAGTAATGCCAGACTCAGCTCGGGGCCCCGTGTTCGCCAAACACGTACTTACTAGATGTAAGTCCCCTGGGGGATATACATTACTTCTCCACCTCGTATACGTGTTCGGTATGCACTCTTACGAATTCCCAGATCTACTGACAATATCCCTAGAAGTACCTCCACAGCCTTCGTAGAGACACTTCGGTAATATTTGCTTAAATGTATTCAACAAATACTCTGTAAGCTTCGTAGCTTTCTTTCTACATTGACGACATCTAATCTCTTCTCCCATACACTAGAACAATATGAAATTATTGGAAATAAAACCCGTACATCTAATTGCAGCTACTGTTTGTTCCCGATATTATACTTCCTTATTTAATCTCTCCTCAAACCGTAATATATTCTTTTCACATTCATTGCAATATAATCAAAATGCTCATGAAAATTAAGTTTCGTATCCAACATAACTTCTAAATACTTAATTTTATCTTCCAATTTTAATCTCCACTCCCCAGTTAGCATTCTTCCTCCTTCTCGAAACCCAAAGACCATACACACTGTTTTAGTTTGAGATGCATTCAACTTCATCCTTTCACTCACAACCATAAATTTCCTAACTATTTCTTGACTTTTCTCTTCTAATTTTTTCCTCCTGTTTTCTGCAATACGCATAACTACATCATCAGCATAGGCAAATATTGTATTATCCTTCTTTGACATTTTTGTCAACACTTCGTTTAAGACCAGATTCCAATATAATGACCCGATATGACTTCCTTGCCTACTCGTTTCAAAATGTTACTATCACCTATTTCCAGTAGCACATACCTATCCTCAAAGTAGGACTGTATTAATATTTTCAGTTTGTTGTCAATCCCTAATTTTGCTACATATTCTCGGAGAATTTTCCAGTTCACACTATCGTAAGCTCATTCATAGTCCACGCTTACAAGATGCATGTATTTTGTAGATCTTTTTCGTATAGTACCAACAACTATTTTGGACAGCATCCCGTTCCCCTTCTCTACGAAACCATATTCGTGTGTACATAAGTTTTCATTTGTTACCTTTTCTAACAAATTCTCTCTTACACATTTATCCAATAACTTCCCAATCATTGGCAACAGTGTTAGTGGTCTGTAGGATTTACATAGGGTTTTGTTTTATATACCGTCCTTCAAAAAAAATCTTACTACCCCGATCTTCCACGTCTTTGGAAAGTACCCATAGTTATAACATAAATTTATCAAGTGTACTATTTCCTTCCCAAACCGCCCATACATATGACATATCATGTGGTTCGTAACATTATCGTACACTGGACGCTTGTTTTTGTTCAATTTTCACCATGCTCTCTATTTCTTCGTCATCTTGCCAAATTTCATATTCACCTATATCCTGGTAACTCCTTTCCTGGTTTTCCTGTTCTTCACGTCTTAATAATGATTCTAACAATTCATCTCATGTATCTACCCAAGTCATAGTTATTTTCGTTTCCTTTTGTACATTACTCCATATCATTTG
>NNCF01128987.1:109550-121949 GCA_002313205.1 Laupala kohalensis
GAGTAAATGTTATGTTCGTATAAGAGGCATGGGAAAAATTGTAATTACACGTTTTTTAGTGTTTTTATGTTCGGATTGGCACAAATGTATACATCCCGAAAATGTTACAAGCTTTTATTTAACTTGCTCCGTTCAATGTATGTATATACGTACGTAAGTGTGTGTAGTGTGCATGACAATAGATTGTGGTACCATATGACGAAAATCTACCGTAATAGAGTGAAATTGGTGAATACTTCTTTATGTTGTAATTCCGTTTCCAAGTTCAAAATTTTATTTTTCGGTCAAGTGCAAGTTTCCAATCGAGTTTTAATTTTACAGTTAGGTGTGTTTTTTTGTTGTTGGGCTTTACGGCTCATGTCGACATCAAAGGTCATTGGAGCCCGAAAAACTTGTACAGGTAGGGAAAATGCAGTTACGCACTAGGGAGCGCCAATATGACTTTCCCCGCGTGTGGGACTCGTCGAATAATTCAACCCTACCCACTAAAAACCCTCCTGATCTACAACACACCAAAACATATCTCACAAAACACATCAAATCGAGGGGGGGCTAAAATGAAGGAGGTACATAACATGAGGAGGGACAAAGAATAAGGGAGGGACAAAAAATGAGGGGTAGGACTAAAAATGAGAGGAATGAGGAAAATGAAAGATACCCTAGCCTTAATAGCGTCGGGATCGAAAAGAACAAGAGGAGACCAAGGGAGGTCAGGAAAGAGAAAGGAAGGAGCCTAGTACAAGTAAGAGGAAGTAATGCCAGACTCAGCTCGAGGCCCCGGGTTCGCCAAACACGTTCTTACTAGATGTTAGTCCCCTGGGGCGAGGTAGGAAAATGAAAGATACCGTAGCCCTAATGGCGTCGGGATCAAAAAGAACAAGTGGTGACCAAGAGAGAGCAGGAAAGAGAAAGGAAGGAGCATGGCACAAGAAAGTGGAAATAATGCCAGACTCAGCTCGGCGCCCCGTGTTCGCCAAACACGTTCTTACTAGATGTAAGTCCCCTGGGGGGACAGTTAGGTGTAGTTAGCATACATGATTATAATACGATTTTACAAAAATCTATCCCTAACCGTGTTGAAATGGGTGTATGTATTGTAAGGAATAATTAATTCATTACTTTTTATTACAATTTATTTGGAAAATTTGGTTTGGAGTTGGTAGGATCTCGAAGGGACGCAACTGCAGGACAAAAGGGAGAGTGGAGCTGGAAGACTGGTTCGTTTGGAACGCAGACCCGTGGGTTTGTNGCTGGAAGACTGGTTCGTTTGGAACGCAGACCCGTGGGTTTGTTTTGGATAAAGTCATAAAAATATCAGTAGAGGGTCTGGTCATGCTGCGCAGCTAGTTCGCGGGAACTGAATGCTAGGAAAAGAAAATTGAATAGATGTGAGAGATGATTGAGCAGATACGTTATTGACATGTATTTTGAAAAGGCAAATGGAAAGTTACTATAGAAATTCGGGAAGAAGGTTAGGGTTATTTTGGAGATGGAGCACAGAGCTATGTGTAATGTCATTCAAAAAACACAGAAAAGGGAAGATTCGTTGTAGGGCACTCTCGTCAGACGAAGGAGTCCATTAGAAGGAATGTTGATTGATGCATATATAGTGGTTAACAAGTAGGTTTGACTGACGAGCAACGAAGCTCATGGGTCGACAACGAAAGATGATTGACGAAAGCATTAACGAAGGGCCACAAAACATCTGCGTAAAAGAAGATCTGGGGTTTAGGATGGAAAGAAGTGTCAATGACTGGGGACAGAGGCATTGGAATAAAGTGTCGCTGGCAAGAACAAAGAGGGACGAGGGTAACTTTCTAGTATTAAATATTACCTTGCGGAAAGATTAGGGTCACGAGACTGCGTAGTGTCATAAAAAGGGGCTCGATAGGAAAAATACCAAGATTTCGGAGACAACGAAGAATTGTGATAATCAAACGTCTATCCAAAACGAATAGACGTCATTCTAAATTAACCAACCAAAAGTACTCCACATGGAGTGTAAAGTGAAATTATTGGACGAAGAAATTAATGGCGTCAGGAGGGATGGAGTCCTAAATTTTTGGGACGCTAAGTGGGGAGAGGACTACTTAAACAAGGGAGCAGAGTCGCTCCAGGAAGATTCAGAGATGAAGAGATCATCATCATCAGAAGAGTATTATTATTTCATCATTATCATTTGCATTACGAGACTTTAAGAGATAATTATATTCTGTGCTACGACATTATTAGTTGTTTTCTGAGTTAGATGGACTATTCCGAGTTATTCTAGCTGAGTTATTCTGAGAGAGAACGTAGCTACTTTTTGAAATATGACGAGATGATATGATAAACTTGTTTTTTTAGATGACTCGGTGATCATCAGTCGATCGGTTTTATTTTCGACTTTATTTTCGAAGTGTCATCCAATCTCCGCCAATGTTTTCGGTTCGTGTGACATCAACCTATTGAGAGAAGGAAATGCTCATGAACTTTGATTAACGCCATTAACTCGTCAAGTTGAGCTGATAATAACTGCAATGGTATCTCGTAACGCTACGCTGAGGGTCATTTGGTTCTGGAAGCCGTGAAGGCGAATGGTACCTATGGGGTGGAGAAATGAATGGTCTGGCAGTATCGAGGGGTCATTCATCCTTAAGGAACTCGCTACGCCCACGTCGTTTTGACAACAGGTGGTCCAGCTTGAATTACAAACCGTAAGGTAATTAGCATGACTGGCTGCATCCAGTGCATGTGCTATAGCGTTAAGTGACAGTTAACTGACCTATGCATGTGCAACGATGCCAAAGACTCTTGTGGCGCTCGTCAATGTTTAATTAACAATTATCATTAAGGACAATCAGTTATTGCTGATTATATTTTTATGTATCATATTTAAATTAAATCAAGGATGAAGCAAATAATTAACCAGCACTGTGAGTAATTGAATGAAAAGCAAACCAATTATTATGGTTTACAACATGTGTGATTTTTGGGGCAATATGTTGGGGAAGTGTGTGCATGAGTATCATAGGGCATAATGTAAAAGTAATTTTAGATGTATTGAATAATTAAACAAAATTTTATATAAGTTGCTTTTTCTTTGAATAAGATACAGTGTATTTCATGATAGTAAAATAGGCCGAACCCCGACCGTTATCTAGTTAAGATCTAGTTCTAGCCCTCAAGGTCTAGCAACTTATATAAAATTTGGTTTAATTATTCAATACATATAAAATTACTTTTACATTATGCCCTATGATACTCATGCACACACTTCCCCAACACATTGCCCCAAAAATCACACATGTTGTAAACCATAATAATTTGTTTGCTTTTCATTATCAAGATTTTAATTATCTAGTTCAAGATAAAATGTAGGGCATCCAGTCGAGTTGCTGAGTGGGCTAGGTAAGTCTTTTAGTTAATTAAGTCCCCTCTTACTTGTCACAATTGGCACTCCCAACCTGGAGCCAGACAATCATAGCACCCATAATTATCATTGTTACAATTGGCTTTACAAACGTGAGGTCAGACTACCATTGCACCCCCTCTATTAATTATGTTACAGTATGTGAGCATTCATAACAACAGAATGCTTGGCGCAATTTGAACCAAACTTTGTACACATATGACTGATTATCTGACAACAAGCACCGTGGGGATAAGACAACCTAGGCACTTCCAGGGGCTGGAACAGGGTAACATGTAAAAATAATTGAAAAAATATCTGATTGGAAACTATAGTTTTCGGTACGATAGAGATGGATAAGAACAAGCCCAATAAGTTGACCATTGATCCACAGGGGTGATAATATGCTCCTAGCACCCATAAGGGAGGGGATGGAAATAAATGGAGGAAGTTAAAACAATAAAAAATGACCGATTTTGGTGTGGAATACATCCCTTTTGGTACCACTGAATTGAATTGACACTCTCAATGCAACTTACGCCCACGGTCACCCTGCACGAGCGATATACACCCTTTGAGAAGGGAATGAAATGTAAATATAATCGAAAATGACTGCTATTAGTTTCGGGATAATTGTTTTAGTGGCATGTGAAACCAGTAGTTATTTATCCGTTGACACCAAATACCATGATCAGACACTATATACTCCTACATTTTGGGAAAGGAATGCAATGTAAAACTTTAAATACTGATGATATTTTCAGAAATTATTTTTTTTAAGTATTTATGACGCACGACCTTTTTGATTTTTATATTGAGACTTCCGATGCTATTGATAATTGATAAATAATTAATGATAATTAATTAAGAAAAATCTCAAAAATTTGGAATAAAAAAATTAATTTTAATGAATCACAGGGCTGAGAACTCCTATCCGAACCACTCAGAATAAAAACACAGCAATGTGGTGTTCAAAAGACATCAAACATACTTTATTGGATAACATTATATTGATCTACACACATAAACATTTGTGAATGACTAATTTTAACACAAGAATTCCTCGGGCAATACACATTAAAAACGCTTACTGCGCAACGGCTGTTCTTCCGTTTTCATAAGATTACTCACCCCAAATTCGGCCACTGAGCTGGTCGGTTCATTGACCTCTTAACACTTTTGTACGTAGCAGATTTACACTTGCATAATCACATATCATTACACTTTTAGCGAGCCTTACACAAATTTGGGAACACGTTACACTTTGTACAGGTATTAAATTGTTTTGATGATGTCTGACTTAGATGATGAACCAGTTTGTAATTGTCACTCGAATGGCTCTTGAAAACACCTCTTCGATTCCTTTTCGTACCGCTTTGACCAGTCCCGTCTTCTTTACCGCTAACACCGTTATTTATTTCTCCATTGCGATTTTAGTCAGAGTCGTATTTTGATCCTTAAATCAGTTTGCCTTATTTTTACATTAAACGTTCTTTGCAATTTTTAATTACAGCTTCGTGGTCCCTTGTCTAATCATCAATACTATGCCTTCGGGCTGAACGTAAAGGGTACACACGGTATGAGACTGTACAAGAACGTTGCCAATTTTTGGCTCACAATTACTCGAAACTGATTACACGGCGGATCGCTTCACCCTGAATTTACTGCTTTCTTTACTCGCGAAAGTCACTCAATTAACTGGTCGGGGTTCTTAGCGTAAAGAACTAGTTCCTAATGACGGTGGCTTCACCGTTTCTCACAGATCATCGTTCAGAATTTTGATACAAAATTTTGTCATTTACACGTCACTGGCGATTAAATTTGGTGTTGCTTGCTACTCCACTTCACTAAATATTGTTCACCACCAGATGGATTAATTTAATAAGTGTTAGAAAGTTAATAAAATTTTAAACACATGTTGAACAGAATGGTTTATCACTCAGAAGTTGTTCAGTCGTAATGATTCGCACTTTTGTTTCTACTGTCACTAAAACTGCGTCTCGTTAAATAAATTGTTTGTATCAGCTTGAAAATGTTATTCAAAATAATTTCAACTAGAAAGCTGAAAAACTCATCATGTGCTCTACTCACATAATTACACGAAAATGACTGTTCTATGCACACCAAAATAAAAACGTATGCTGTGTGTGCTCACCACACCAAACAAACTTTCGCTGTCTTCGCGCACATAAATAACTGCTATCTAGATATCTGGATAAAACGTTCTGCGTCTGAATAACTGGATAAAACTTTCTGCCTATCTGGATCCCGAGTGTTTTCATACCCCTCTTTTTATAAAAAAAATATCGTCACGTGACGTTCTCCTTCTCATGATTTCTTCCCTCCAACGTACGTCTGTTGGTTTTCTCCCCCCCCCCTACAATTTCATTGGATATTTCCGAAAAAGAATTTAGTTGCTATTTTATTTAACGACTAGTTACACTTGGCTCCGCCCTTGGTGACTTTCAATTGGTGGTTTCAGTTTTTCTTTTTAATATTTCATCTAAAATCATTGGAAATTGCAGAATGAACGCAAAATAATGATTTTAATTTTCGTATCATGCTACCCTCTTTTGACCCTTCTCTCACTGACTCAGGGGTGGAAGGAATGCCATTTCTCATTGGAGTTGAATTTAGACTTACACGATATCAGGATGTCACTCTTCAAGTCAGCGACGTTGAAAACTGAGGATTATTCTCTGATATCATCTCATTTTAGGTAATTTCCCACAGGGTGGAAGGGTGTTATAGGGGTTGTTCGTGATCTCTAAAGTTCCCGAGAATGTTGCTCCTCACCACTGCAGTCTCGAAAACTACGGTATCATAACTAATATTGGACATTTTCGAACGTTTTGACGTGTCAAGCTGTTCTCCACCATCTTATTTACAATAATTCGTCTCAGCAACCCCAAATACTTTAAACTCGACACTCCATCGATCTTTTTAGTTAATTTTTACGTGTTACACTATCCCACCCTCCTCTTTCATTTTAATAATACATCTCTGCAACCTCGGAGGCGAAGGATTTGACTTTAATACAGGGTATTTCAGAGAAATAATGTCCTTCCCACCCTCAGCTTCAAGGGTACCGTACCTCCATGTTATTTAAGCAGCAACGGCTGATCAATTATTACTCTCAACAACCCTAAAAACTATTTGTTTGATGCAAATCGGTCCTTCTCAATTTTGTTGTTGTTCGTTTCATGTCGTTTCCACTCCCTTTAGGGAATAAAAGAGTGAGTCATTTCCATGTGGACTGAATAAAGACTTCAGTCTGAATTAAGACGATATCAGGAGTGACAACTCTCATTTCAGCGACGCCAAAAATTGTAAATTGTCATTTCCGTTAATTTTTATATGACATTTCCTTCCCTGGAGTTGATGGGGTGAGATGATCATGAGCTTATGCGGAAGCGGGGTTGTCACTATTCATTTCCGTGACCTCGAAAAAAATGTATTCAACACCAATATCGGTCGTTTCCGCTTATTATTATACTCAACAATATAAAAAATTGAGAATTGGACACATCTATGTCATTTTCTGTAACTTTAATATAGCATACCCTTCCGTATGATTATATCGTGGACGTGAGGAATGTTAGTACAATTTTCAGTGAACCCGATAACTATGGTCACAACACTTACAACGTTCATTTATAATTGCTTTTATATTTTCTCTCTCATCCTCTAGGAGATATGTGTACATTCGTTAATAGGGGGTGATCGTAAATTTAAGCGGCATGAGAAATGTTACGCTTCACTTGAGTATGCTCTGAAATGTAGTTATTACCAATATCGGTTGTTTCCAACTGTTTAAAAATATACGCCTCTTTCTACATCTCAAGTAATGTGTTAACAACACAATTTCTGTTAGTAAATAGTCAGTCATCGCTGTAACAAATTTCGTTGAAAATATTTTAGGCAGTTTAGTGCGCCATACATATATCCCATGTTATATACGAAGACAGATAAAAATTGCATAATAAATTAATTTCTAGACTTATATTATTGTGTTTTATAAATATTCCACCTCTGTTCGTAAATAGGTAAATTTCAAAATCGTGGATATATAATAGAAATGTAAATTTTCCATCAATCCTCGTTTTAGAAACACCACTTTTATAAATGTCTTATGCATGTGTAGAAGTACCTTCCTACATATACGACGAAACACGTACCTTAATACGAACTCCCTCAGGCATCTAACACATAAAAGATACATGATGCCACGCCAAAGCAAATAGCGCATTATTGTTGTGCCGTCGTCAAGACGAAGTATCAGAGACTCAAGATCCAAGACCGGCGAAATACACACAGCCCCACAAAAGAGTCTCTACATACGACGAAAAAGAGTCCCTACATTAGAAGACTCCATGAGACATATTAGAAGACTCCATGAGACACACAGGCCGCGTGCACCACTAAGCGTATGTCGCCTATTTGTTAAGAATCTTCAAGAACTCGGACCCGAGAGTTATTAAGAACCTTCGAGAGAACCTCAATAGACGAACCTCGATCCAGTGTTACGTCGCCAACGTCGTCAGTTGTCAAAGTTTAGCTTATGGCGACAGCTACAACAGTGAAATCAGTACAACGGGTCATCTGGTCGAGTGAACATCGGGTCCGATATAACCTCAACCAAGAAACCCAGCTCTGCGGAATAGCCCGACCTGTGACTGAACTATTTCTATCATCAAACGCCACGAGAGCAGCGGGAATACTTCTATGTCCAAGAAGCTAAGTCCGTCCCGTGACTGGATAAATTCTATCTTCGAAAAGCCTCGAGGCTCTCTCTTACGGCCTACAGCAGAATTAATTCGAGCTTCAAAAGACCACGAAGCGCCCTCGTACGATCAGCGGTGGAACTAACTCCACCATCCAAGGACACGACGCGCCGTCACGAGACCGTACTACAATGCTATTATCTAGCTACATAAGGATCTATCACCAGTGGTACCATCTTGTGACGAAGAAGATAACTTCTTCAACCTCGACAACCAGCTTACCCAAAGTGGTGAGTCAAACGAGAAAAAAGCATCATTTACAGAGCTTTCAACGCCTGTGGTTGTCAACCTGCTGTCATTTATTGTTTGCGATTTAATCACTTGTTCACATTGATCCTGCATAATAAATCTTGTCCTGTTTAACCTTTGAGTATTTATTTTGGAAGGGAAGAACCTTATTGCGAAGCAATNGAGACTTGTGAAGCAATAAAAAAAACTTCCCCGACACATGGAAATAATGTATTACCACACTAAATACTCTTGATGTTATACCCGCTTAACATACACGACACGTTTCATAATAGTGAAAACGCTCAAAACTAGTTCTGGCAAAAGCGGATCTGCCGCAACTAGTTTTTTTTCGTTCAATGGTCGAATTCGGGTTTTGTAATATATATAATATAACGTAATAAATAATTAATTCATTACATAGAATTAAAACTTATTATGAAAAATATTAAAAGAGAGAATAATAAACTATTGCGCGGTCGAGGAGGTTAGGTTTTAGAGAATCGCACTTAGAGTACAAAAGAGAAGGTTGACTGGGTCGACGGATCGGCCGACCCGAAGGTTCGTCTAAATGCCATCAGCCGAGGGTAGTGTCATCCTACGCAGTAGCTCGCGTTGAGCAAAAGTTAAGGAAGGGAAAATACAATAGAAGAGGGGAAATTTAACCGGATACAGTCTTGGCATGATCTTCACAAAGGCAAGGGAAAGGACGCTATAGAAATTTGGGAGGATGACCTGGGTTATATTGAGACAAAACCCAGAACCACACGCAAAGTTATAAAAAAGAAAACGAAGAAGACAGGAACCCTTTAGGGGTAATGTCAATTGACATACAACATGACAATGTGTAAGTGGCTTTGGACATCGAAGAAGTACAATACAAATGATTCACCCCATGGGACATACATCTAGTAAGTATGTGTTTGGCGAACACGGGGCCCCGAGCTGAGTCTGGCATTACTTCCACTTACTCGTGTCAGGCCTTTCTCTCTCTCTTTTCTGACCTTCCTTGGTCACCACATGTTCTTTTCAATCCCGACGCCATTCGAGCTAGGGTATCTTTCATTTTCCTCATCCCTCTCATTTTTGTCCTACCCCTCATTTTTGTCCCCTCTTATTCTTTGTCCCCCCCTCATGTTATGTGCCCCCCTAATTTTTTGCCCCCCCCTCCATTTGATGTTTTGATGTTTGTTGTGAGATATGTTTTGGTGTGTTGTAGATCAGGAGGGTTTTTAATGGGTAGTGTTGAATCATTCGGTATGTCTCACACGCGGGTAGAGTCATGTTGGCACTCCCTAGTGCGGAACTGCATTTTCCCTACTGTGGCAGAACGAAAAAAATGTAGATTGTTGGTAGTGATTAATTAATTAATTAATTAATTTGGGAAGGCGCCTCGGCTAGCTCTATCTCAGGGGTTCACATGTACTCGGGTTCGTCATTATTTATTTGAAGGAAAAAGTCATACTGGTATTCCACTTACAGGAAAACGCTTTACGACTAATTAATTCATTAATTTTACTGAACACAAATCACATAGAAAACATATATTATAAAAATACCCACGCATCCCCCAAAACACACGTTATTTCCTATCACAGGAAATACAAGTTACACTGAATTTACTAGCCATTTAGGCTTCTCTTAAAGACTTAGTTTGGAAAATAGCGAATCAGAGATCTCATTTAATGTTATGACTTAATCAGATAACTTTAATAGTAAAACTGAATAGTGGCTCGGCTCAAGAAAAATCAACAAGTCTCTCACTCGCGGAAACTCAACCAAGTCTCTGATCTCACGCAGCATCAAAGAAGCGTTTGACTGCTCGCGAAAAAAAACTACTAAATCTCTGATCTCCCGTAGCATCAAAGAAGCGTCTTACTGCTCGCGAAAAACTCAACCAAAAAAGAGTGAAGAATGATTTCACAATCCTTAAGTGGACTTTCTCCCCCCTACATCTCGTCTTCCACTTCCAAAATCCTCGAATTTCAAATTTCACGTGGATGAGNGTCGCTACTCCCTCTCCCACGCTTTGTTTCTGTTTGGGAAATTTTCAGTGATATTCGTTTCTTATCCGCCAACCCTCGGGTCGTCCTCAACCACCGTTTCGTAACGTTTTTTCTCCAAGCAAGTCGCAGCTTGCTTGGTTCGTCGGCGAATCCCTTTAACAATCCCTTAATTTTATTACTGGGACGTCTTGCCGAAACGCACCCTAGTCTGGCCGCGATTTCTATGGAATCATAAAACCTTTTGCCCACAGGTTCTCACACCTCCGGGCGGGAGTCACTGTCCCTGCCAGATGTGGCTGTTTTCTTTGTAGCGATCTGCGCGTTGGTTTCTCACGCCCTAGCTCAACGGTGGGTTTTTAAATCCTGTGGAGTGAGGATGCCCATTCCCCAACTCCGTCGCTCGTTTTCGGTATTTAATTGTGAAATTAATAAAATCTTACACTACGTGTAGAAGTTTTTAGGGCTCCAATGACCTTTGATGTAGACATAAGCCCTAAAGCCCACAAAAAATTGAATGATTGACGTGAGACAGAAATAACCAGGGAACAAGCGGACGCTCTTGGGGAAGAGAGGTCAGAGTTTCTTTTAGAATATAAAGAAATATCAAATGACGAGGGAACAAGGACGTCGTACTTGATTAGGACAAAAGGTTACAAGTGGATACAAAAGGATACAGCTGTCTTAAGTTAAATAAATCCCGAGAAGAGACGGGGGCCACTGGATCGTGCCGTGACGTCGATGGAAAAGTACTGAATGATGTTAAAAAGGGTACATCGACTAGAACGAGCCTACGTCACTAGAAATTATCCAATCAAAATAACTCCATGTGGAGTGATATAACCTAATCATTGGCCAAAATAGGGAGTGACATGAGGAAAGGACGTGGTCTTCCTTACCACGTTTTGGGAAATGGTAGGGAAATAACTTACTTAACGGAAAGCGCAGATGCGCTCGAGATCATTAGAGCATTAGAGGAGAAGAATATTAGAGCATTATTAGAGCAGTAGCATTACGATTATTACGAGCATTAGAGCATTAAGATCAGCATAGTTATTCAGATGTAGCAGAGCGCCATCAGAGCATAGATACTCAGATTCAAACTCAGATCATTTTCTGATCATTGAGATCAATCTTTGCGAGATTGGTTTACAAGAGATCATTTTGAGCATCGACTCAGTTACCTCATTAATTAAGAGAACGATAAACTCGTGTTTTTAACCAATGACCAACTGATCATTAAGTATTTGGTTCATTTTGTTTTTCGTACAATTTTTATGCGGTATATTTACGGTTCGAGTGACTGAATTTTTTAAGCGAATAGAATGGCTAAGAAGTTTAATTAGGACTTTAAAATAACTTCAAGTCGACTGGTTACAACGCTAAATGGTTTTCGAGAGGCAGCCTTAGGGCCAACTGGTGTTAGACATCAACACGGGCGACCGGCCTCTGTGAGACGGGAAAGCATGGGCCGATGGGTTCTGAGTCATTGATCCCGGAGGGACATGGCACGCTCATGCTGTTTGACGACTGGCGGTCTATCTCTAATGATGTTTAGTGTAAAGGTAATTAGTATGACGGACTCCGCCCGGTATCTTGGCTAAAGTGAAAAGTGATAACGGATCTCATTCAAGCGTGTGCTTCGTTAACAAGAAATTTTGGTTAAACTTGTCTTGGTAAAACCAATGACACTCATGAGAAACAACTAGCATTGAGCGTAATTAATATGTGTCAAGTAATTAGATTAAGAAGTCAATCGTGTTAGGACTGATATTCTACCAACACTTTATTGTCTTATTAGTGATATGTTTAAGACGTGTAATTTTTGTGGGTGCATTTGGGAATATAATGTGCATGAGTAGTGTAGAGAATTAGATTTAAGTTATGTTTGTAATTAGTTAATTAAAACCAATTTTATCGAAGCTGTGTTTCTCTTATAGAAGTAAATTGTGTTTTATGATAATAAATGGGCCGAACCCCACCCTTCCAAATT
>NNCF01128987.1:122024-160774 GCA_002313205.1 Laupala kohalensis
TATATATATATATATATATATATATATATATATATATATATATATATGTGTGTGTGTGTGTGTGTGTGAGAGAGAGAGAGAGAGAGAGAGTGTGTGTGACTAAAATATGTCTATACCAGGGCTGCTGATATGGACCGATTCGGAGCAAGTAGCATCGTGAAACAGGTGAAACAGGTGAAACGCGATGACGTGATACACAGTGACTCTTGTGATATAGCGGAGTAAACGTTGTTATGAAAGCAAATTTCGTCTTTTAATTCTGAATGGAAATATTTGTATCTTTTTGTGGATAATGTGGGATTTGCCAAATTCTGGCGTGCCACAAAATATTAAACCAAGTAAAGAAGTTGAATTGAACTCTGACACTAAAAGATTAATCATTCACAGACTGATAAGTATAAAAATGCAGAATCAGTAATACTTGACAGAAAAGTTAATTTACACAAATAAGTTACTTTTATTAATATTTATGTCATTAGTGACGAAACATAAGTAATATATTATAAAATAATTAATGAGAGAAGTTAGAGTCCCACGTGGGAGCGACAATTATAACAAATTTAATGGGAGAAGGTAGCCATTTTGTATTATATTAGATTTTGGTAAGAGATCCATGAATGACATCGACGTCTTCTGTCCACTTACCTGACCCACTCAGCAGGATTAGTCTCGAGAACGAGGTGTCCTCGCTAAAATTTTAAAAGAAGGGATTGGGTTCGGCCGATAATTCGCGTGAAACACACATTGATCCTTCTCAAAGGAAACACAGTTTTCATAAAACTTTGATATAATTATTATTGGAACAAATACGTGACCACTGCTGCTCTGATGACTAAACACCCTTGTAACACTCCCCCAAAATGCATGCTACTAATTACTAGCAATCTACACATGTTAAGCTATCACAGATTTTACCAAATTAGTAATGGAATAGACCCGTTCAAATATTATTCGAGCTGAAGGCTCATTGGATGTTGGAATAGTTCATTAACATAAAATTCCATCTACTAAATTTAAAGCGCATCTGCAGTCAATGAAGCTGCTTAGCCATGAATCTTTGCTACGTCTCTCAAAACTGATTAAACATCTGATCAAACATTGTTGGTGAAATAAAGTGCCGTCATTAGCGCTTTGAAATGATTACCTTCAAATACTAGCAAATCAGCGCCAGTCATTGGAAGCAGGAGTTTGCTGAGGCGGTGCTGCCAAGAATCCACTGTGTCGTCCCATTTGCGTCTCAGTTGGACCAATTACGCGATCCAACGCCCTCCGAATATCGCTTCGCGAAGTGTCTTCGTACGATCAGCTGGCTCCCTCTCGCGGTCATTTGATGGTGATTGTGACCCGTCAATCCTGTAACTTCACCGGAAGTCGGATATCGAATTTAGCAATCACGCTCTCTTTTTAACCGATCATCTGTAAATAGTTGCTCACATTATCTCCTACGAATGGTTAAAATCTTAGTGACGTTGTCGTCCTATCAACTAATCACTGATTGTCTTTTAATTACAAGACGCGTAACATCGTGATCTGGTGTTTTTCCAAAAGTTGTCGTTTGTTTAATCTCCACACATTAATGTCATCCGTTTTTTAACAATGGACCTTTCAATTCGTCGGACACTCGCCCCATTTCTCCGTCAGCGAAGCTAGCCCTTTAAATTCTAACATCTGGCAGACGTCGTTGATATAACTTAAGCAATGTCTGGACATGTACTGAAAAGGGGTCGCTTCCTCTTCCCATCTCCTTCTGTTATTTCTCAACAAAAACCAGACCTACCTCCCGAAATTGTTGAAACGTGCCTTCGCTGTTTTGATTGTCCCATTACAAGAGGCGTCTTATTTTCGTGTCCGCACGGACCCACGAAATTAAGATTCCTTTTATTTCTTACAATGATTTACAAAATACCAAAACTAATTATTTATTACAATATATCAACTCAATAATTAAGTGATAATGAAACCACCAAACATGTGAGATATTTGAGAGTAATGATGAATATTTCTTGACTCTTCAGTGTAGAAAATAAAAGTGTTCTCGCTTCAAACTTAAGTAATTACTGATTAAAACTGGAGAATGTTTTCAATTTTTGCTCATTTATTTTTCGCTCACGAATATGTTTAAAACTAGGCCTAGCAATTTCTTATCCATTTATAATTTGGAATGTGTCTTGAACCTAAATTGTATCAAACATTCAAGACCTATTTAGAGAAAAGAAAACGAAAACAATGCAGAAACAGCATATAAAATATAATGAATTATCTACGTAACTGTGGAAGGTGAATTTTGAAACTGTTTCGTCCAATACTTGAATAACTTTTAAGTATTTTATTTTCTGTTTTCCTCTAACTTCAAATCTTTTTAATTTGTAGAAGACTAGTGTCGCTTTATTTTGAAGCTTCCGTATATATTGCTGACTTTTCCTTATCTTACTAATACTGTTATAAACGAGTTAACATGTCTACTAAAGCATATTATTGCAACGTATACACTAATCCTCCGCACATGTTAATTTCTGTTCTCTTTCATACTCCTTGCAATGTTAGTTTCAGGTATAAGTTATAACATTCATTTCTCAAAAAAAAATTAGCTCTTTTATAGCAATTAATATAATAATAGTCTTGAAAGTTCGATAATCAACACTTTTTATGTAAATTCTTAACGCTTTGCGTTCCTATATTTCCATGTGTCTCTCCTTTGTGCTTATGAAAGCATTTCTTCTACCCAACGTTTCGTCTTTGTTTCTTCTTCATTCCATACACGTCACCTGTTCCACGACCAACCTCTGTCACTAAATAAGAAGGAGAAGCTTTCGCTGAAGCCGCAGGGCACGTGGTGCGTCTAGCTCCCCGAAAGCCCTTCTTCCCTCTGGGCAAGGGTTTCATTATATCCAATCACAGTCCCTTCAAGCGCGCACAGCAGGGCGATCCGAGCATCCCAGAAGGGTGAGCTGTTAGGTCCATCCGAGAGGATAAGAAAGAACGGAGATTAGTTGAACTGAATATAGTGACCGAGTACTTACAAAGTCTTGAGAATTGTGCGAAAGGTGTCACTGTAAACATGGAATGAGAGTGGAGGCAAAATCGAAGAAAAGATGTTTCTGAAACTTGTCGAAGTAATATGCAAGTATAGTGAAAGTGAACACTCTGCTTTTGTGAAGGCCTGCGTGATGAGAAACGAAGAAGCACTTAGCTTAATAACAAGCGCACTGTGTATGTTATATGGATGAATAGAAGACGTCTTGTGGTTGAGCCTGAATAGCTTAAGTGCAAAGCGCTATGCATTCAGAAGAGGGGAGCGTTCGAGGACAATTGAAAGAGGAGCCTTGACAAATAAATCGGACAATGAAAGAAAAGAGATGAAATCGAGCAGTATGAGCTGCTAGAGAATGGAGGAAAGAGTGTTGGAGGAGAATGGACTTCCCATGAGTAGCCATCTAGCGGGTGAAGAAAGAGGCATGGGAGAAGAGATGTGACAAAGGATAATACATGTGCACAGGAGAGGAGCGACGACCGAAGGAGGGTGGTAGGTGCGGCGCGTGGAGTAAGAACGAAGCGCTGGATTACCCGCGGAATTCTATGACGCATGTCGTAAGCGGAATCTTATTTACGAGAAGGCGAGCGATCTTGTGCGTGACCGGCCGAACTCGCTAGAGATCCACGCTCCCGCCACCCTTCCAGTAACGACGCTGTTAAATATTGTATTTGGATATAAGAGCTCAAACAATGGGGCACAGAGGGGAAGACCATGGCAGGGTCTGAGACCGCCTGAGGGCATTGACGAGTTCACGCTCCCTCCAAGTTGATACGCTTTCTTAAATCATGCATAATTTTTTGGAATTCACACTCATGACCAACATTATTGAAGTCTAATCTAGAAAAAAAGATAGTTTACAAAGATATAGTAAAACGTGAGTACAGGTTTAATATGATAAATAAACAACATTCTTATGTTCCCCCCAAAAATTATCCACTTGTCTTCACAACAATCAATTCTCAAAAACACTCTACGTGCGATGAAAAAAGAATTTCTGATCTAAAGAAAAATTGAAATTAAAAAAATTGTTTTCCATGTTTTCAGAACAGAATCAGTGAGATAGTGCGTTACTGATGAAAATGCCAGTCTAAAATACGTATATTAAAATACGTATATGGAATAAGTTTCAAAAAACGACGTAGATTGCCATACCAAGAGCGTTACCTTTGAGGCATTTCATGAACTAGCACTTATTGAAATTCAATTTGTATTTTCTTTAATTACTGAAGAAATAGTAAGATAAACGATTATGTTCCTTTCTTGTTGAGAAACTAATATTTTGAATAATACCTCATTGTGACAATAATTCATGAAATTAGAATGACGAGAAAAGGGAAATTTAGATAAAGTTACATTTTAGAAATAACACATAGCGATGATGTTATACATGGTATCGTCCGCAGAATGTCGGGTTCCAGGTGTTTCAATTTAATTCTCACTATCTTAGAGCTATTTGTTTGCATTTCTGTTATATCTTTTGAAATTCATGGAGCATATATTTTCACTAAAATCTCTTTATTTAAGTTAATTCTGATTTAGGGTAACCACGTATTTTTACACTTTGACCCTTTATATAAGCGATGTTTATCTCTTTTATCTCTACAATTCTCCATTACGCTGCCTCACTATTTAAACGGGCACTCTCTGCCATCAATTGTCCAATCCTCGTGAGACAGCTACGGGATTCAAACTTGAAATTTAACATTGTGAAAATAGTCGTAAGCAAATTACCTACCCTTCCCCTTCATCATCATGCTACTCTGAACACTGACCATCAATTATTTGTTTCAGCGTTATGATACGGTATCTTCTTTCCCTCAAATTTTCACTAATATCTACTGTAGAGCATTCTCATACACATTCAAGTAATTCTAATTAGTCTAAATGAATCAAAAACAAGTAGCGTAATTCACTTACTTTCAAGGTCTCTACGATGATTTAAAACACGAAATTCTGTTGATATTAATGAATCCTAGAATAATTTAATAAAATATAAAATGTTAATAGTCATCATAATAAAGCCGATACGCACACATATTTGGACACAAATTGTTGTAGCATTATTATTATTACATAGTAGCGTAGAACGTAATATCTATCTGTTGATCTTTTATTTACTTGCAGTATGTTTGCAATATGGCAACCTATTATAGCCCGGATAATTTGTAAATTTTACCCCCGAAACTCTTGCAAACCTTTATTTAAGGAATTAAATAGCTCAACACTTCCCTGAATTTATATTTATGAAACGGTCTTGTTTCTTAAGACCGAATTACTGAAGAGCCACCCTTGCTTCATACGAAACTGTAAAGTTCACGAACACAATTCTCACAATAGTAATAATATTTATCGTCCTAGAGTGTCAACCACTCTTTGCCAAAAAGGATCATATCATTTGGGAATCGTTCTATATAATTTCCTCCTCAAAAATATAAAGGATATTAAGAAATTCAATCTCTTTAAATCCGCGGTTAAATGTTATGGGACAGTCCCTTGCTTGATTCCGGAGAATAAATTAGGGTATTCACCTCCACGTGGATATACGCAGTTTGCACTGCTTTTTGACAAAAAAATTATTATTTACATATATATTTATTGTCAATTTGACTTCTCGAAAATGCATCAGTTCCACATACATGGCCAAAATGTATAAGCCTTTGTTGCCTTTATGCATATATTTGGAGACTAAAATAATGGCAGACGTACACAAGTGTGGTTTTGGACAGTAGGTACCAACCATATAAATGAGTAACCTGATTAAACCCCTCCAGAAGTAGAGAAGCGAATTGTGACGTAAAACAGTGATATGGTGACGATGACGCGAGTGGTCCTCAAAAGATCCCCGTTGTTACTCAGTAGTCGTTCGGCTAATTAAACTAACTTGCCTAAAGAATTCGACAATCGGGTCCCTTTTTGTGTTGTAAAAATTCTAAATATTTTGAACATCCTAGGGGGTATTTAGCGGAACAACATGAGCGGTCAAGTTCTGTTAGCTCGCGTATAGCAGTCCGTTGACGTGTCTCACTAAAGTCCACAAAAATGATAAGTTATTATCATTTTTGTTGATCATTTTTGTGGACTTTAGTGAGACACGTCAACGGACTGCTATACGCGAGCTAACAGAACTTGACCGCTCATGTTGTTCCGCTAAATACCCCCTAGGATGTTCAAAATATTTAGAATTTTTACAACACAAAAAGGGACCCGATTGTCGAATTCTTTAGGCAAGTTAGTTTAATTAGCCGAACGACTACTGAGTAACAACGGGGATCTTTTGNCTTCATTCCCTCACCACAGTCATCAACATTTCACCCTCACTTGCATGTATCATTGCTACATTGTTTCACACGTTAACACCTGAAACCTCTGGTAGAGCGCGTATGAGAGGCACAGTCGTGCTGTCTCCCTGTTTAAACAGATGAATGAATAACCATGTGAATACAATGGAGGTCTTAATCAATGACATTTCCCCTTATTCTCATTTTCAGATCTAGAACTTGAACGGAATTATTTTAATCCTCTTAATTCGTAAAAGTCCGAAATTTATAGTGGACTCTAAATGGACGTAATCAATAGAATATTATGTAAAACTACGGAGTATTTTTAATACTACTTATTACCTAACGCAGTGTCAAAACGAGACACATAAATGTATTGGTTAAATATTTTTTTGAACATCATTGGCAGGAAATAAAATTCAATAACGATGAAGTAAAAATTACAAGAAAAACCATTATTATTGAGTAGTATTTCTGTATGCGTAAATACCCTTTAACTGGTATGCTGCAGTACTTTATATTATGAAAATTCCAATTATAAAAAAAAAACTCGTCGACATTACAATTACTTGGTAATGCAGACACATCACATTCAACGAAACAAGGAACACGTATGCAATGCAGATGAAGTAAGAGCCATCAAGTGAAGAGCAGACCCTCACACTCCCATTTGTATCGCCGCTGCAATATCTCTACATGAAGCGAGACATGTGATGCCCTGTTATCGCGTACATTGAAAAGCTAATGTTCTTGGATTCTTTAGTTTCGAGTTGACGTACGTAACTGTTTAATTAATTAATTAATTAATTAATTAATTAGAACATTGTATTTTGTGGAATATACCTCTTTTGTTGAATTTTTATTACGAAATAGCGCATTGTATTTCACGTGTACGCTTTGTAGCTATCGTATTCTGTGCTGATACTTTGTGTGCGTTTTTTACTGAACATACCTCGCGTTAAGATTCAACGGTGCGTAGAGGGGTTTTAAATTTAATTACCTTTTGGCCCCTCAAATGCAGATGTATCTTTTCATCAGTTTTTTATGCTTCTATTGCATTTTTATTCTCTTCTATTTACGCATCAGTTGAATTCATGGGAGAGGAAAATTTCATATTATTCAGATAGTGGTTAACGTATTGCTTTAAATTCTCTTCAAATACAACTGTTAACAAAATGCAATGCAGTAGAACATATTTTTAAAGTGTTTGTATTCCCATGAGATGGGAAGGGATCGCATTTTATTTGCTTCATCGCGAGATGTAATTTGTGTTTTAAATGCTAAGATGCCGGGGTGTTGGGTCAACAAACAAAGGATATATAATAACATAACTAATATTTTTCCCAAAGTGGTTCGAGAAATGATTTACAGGATATTCGAAGTGAATTTTAATTTCCAAATTGTAATGATAAACAATTCCATAAAAACATAAGGCATGCATTATGCTATTGCCAGCGAAGACAAAATTTTCTTGTATTACGAGTGATTTTCTTCCAAAAATATTCATATTACATTAGAAAATGTTTGAAGAAAAGTTGATGTATTGTTTTATGTAGTATTAAGTACCATTTATTGCCCGTGACAATTCTCTTATCTAAAGACATTATCCAAATGCGTTGAAAAATGTTAATTTAAAAAATCACGCGGAGAACAAGAAATTCAGGTATTCGACTTAAACGAATAGCCATATTTCTCCAAACTTCTTCAAACTTGTTGAACCCTATTTTTCACGTCATAAAAATCCATCATCGAAGAATACCACTTCTTAGTATATGACAGCATGAAACACAGTTCTTTATTGGTGCAAAGAAAAACACTTTACTTGCTATGATGTTTGTGGTTCAGTATGTGTGGAGTTAGTGTTTCACGCAAATATACTTTGAATGAGGATTTACGGTAGCAAAATACAAACAGAGCTGTTATATCTCTAAATTTACGACGATTTGGATTTCATTGCAAAATTTTCTTAACACAAAAAAATCTTGTTATTAAATAGCAGCGTACGGGAGATACAACGCCTTATTAGTTATAAAATAAGGTAGAGAAAAATTAGTCAAAATATAAAACTAATCTTACTTGATTAATAAAATTCACAATTATTATATGATATTATAACAATATTATGAAAAATTTCCTCCTTCTTAACCCTTATCTTATTCTTAATATAGAAAAATATTGTAATTTACAAAAAAATGTAGTATTATGGGTACGTACATCAGTTAGCAGTCACAGAATTTAGTAAGTGCGGAATTCTCTTTACGCACATATTTCTTCCTTGTTCTTACACGTGAAGGATAAGTGAAAACTACGATTAGATGAAATGGCAAATAATAAACAACAACCGAGTGAAAATAAGTCATGGTTCCATGAACATTTTTTTTACTCCATAATGAGTACTGTGTGATTAAGATTTCTACATGTTAACGATTCGCGATTCCAAACATCCTAATGAGATAACTACTTACAAACTTTTAAGAGTATTCCTCGTAAAAAAAGTCGCTAGAGATTTTGTATATTTGTAGAAAAAGAGTGAACACTAATGAATATCCTCTTTTTCTTTGATGTTTTATCATATAAATAATTTTAGTCACATAAATATTCTCGTCCTAAATACTAACTGCTGCGCTTAAAGTAAATTAGCATATTTGCGACCGGCTTTGGTGGTGGATCACTCAATAATGTTCCACTGATAAATGCTAAACACTTGTCGAGTGAGTAATGGCAGGGTTCAACTCACAACACTTCATGTTGGACAAATAATTTCACATGGGAAAATTTGTATCACTCAGAGGAGTTGTCAAGAGTAATTCATTATTTTCTTTAACCCTTCACGATTTAAAAGCATGAAAACTTCTTGAACCTATTATTATTTATGATGTAAATGGTTAGTGTATTCTCTTTAGATGTAAAATTTAGATACACAGATACATAAGACACTGTATTCATGATATGTGTGCGTTAGTACATAAAAGAATCTATTTTATTTATTCTGAAAATATTCCATTAGTATTGAGATGAATCAGTGCATTATATTTTCGCACTGCAATTGGTTGATAAATGTTGCTAATTTTAGTGTTTATTTTTACAAAATTGTTGGAAATGCTAAACTTCCTAAAAATCAATGTTATGCTACCCTCCATAGACGTAGCCTAACTTTATTCTTCAATTTAAAAAACGATGGCTCGGATATATTTTTTAAATATTACATGATATCTTTCGGAGCCTCTTCCATAAATTTCCGAATAGGCCAAACCAGATTCGAACTCCAATGCTTTTAGTTGGAAAACTAATTCATTATTCATATTTAAATATAGCCATGGGTACTAGATTGGCTCCTGCATTAGTAAATTAACAGGTTTACTTGAAACATATTTTCCTTTCCAACTAATGGAACCTTCTACTTTTTTACGGGAGATATTTATATGATATCAATCTAACTGGGCCCATGAACATTAAGCTGTTAACTATCAATTCAACCCATTACTGATAAATTTTTAGGATATACTAGTACACACGGTTTCTGTTTAGGATAAAGTAGTATTTTGTAGTTTTTTTAAAGACGATGTGGTTATTTTTATGAAAACACATCTTCCCAAGAAATATCATTATTTCCTGATTAACTACTTGTCCTTTTTACTTTCCCATATGCATGGTACTGAGAAAGTGTTGGAATAGCGAGAATATTCGAACACGAGATTTTAATGGAAATGTCCGTTTGTGTCTCCCTGATTCTAAAAATGCGGTTTTTGGCACGGCGTCCGTCCGTTCATCTGTACACCTGAGAGCAGTAATTCTGGCAATAAGGATGGATATTTTTCGATCATATTTCGTATTTAGCTTAGTATTTGCATGTTTTGCATGTATGTGCTCAAGAATTATTAAAACCTTAACATAAGGGGTATTTCACATAAAGATCAAAGTACATTTTGGAAAATCTTTCAAAAACATATCGAAATAGTTTGTTCAATTCTTTTGAACAGAAAATGTAATTAGTAATGTTCGGAGGTAGCAATTTTGCTTAACTTTTCAATATTGATATCACATAATACACGCACGTCATATAAACAAATAGATGTGAGACGTCACATAAATTACAACGCACGTATCTACTTTAAGATCGAAAATTTGCTCAACTTTTCAATCACAAAGTTTTTCCAATAACTAAATGTAAACCCTCGATTTTCGAGAACTTATGGATCCTGGTGCTCATGATTTGGTCACTTCGTCATCCGAATGTTGGTAGGACTCACTTTTTTGCCCAACCGTGTGCTGCACTTTTCCGGACGAAGTCTGACCAAAACTATTCAAAGTTCTTCCTCGGTCGTAGGAACGTTGCGGGTCTCCTTTATATACCAGAACCCCAGAAATGTTGAACATAATAATATATATTATTTAACTAATTAGATTTTCTGTCATTAACATATACTTTATCAGTTCTGTTAACTACATCTTAGAAATGGATAATTAATTTTTATTCTTGTACATAAAATATGAACCATATTCAATCAACTAAATATTAAATTTGTAACATTACGCTTAAATAACCAATGTGATATCTTGATGAAATTGTGTTTCTTAAAATCGATGTCGGCGCTCAGCACTATCTAATTACGATGTATAATTGGAATGCGGAATGAATGATATACTATCCTATTGTAATGCCTCGCTGCCGAGGAAAGAAACCTTGTAATTCAAAGAGTTGTCATAGCAATGCGCTTCTGGTCATGGATTTCATTCCCACCCCCACTCCCCCAACTGCCATCCCCATCTTCTCCTCCTCCAAGTCCTCAACGAGAGGCGTCGTGTAATACTGTCCTCTGGGAAATTAATCTTCCAGCGCAATCAGAGGAATATTTTAATGTTCCCACGCATTGTATTACAAGATTAAAGGCACAGATTATGGATGTCGGTTAATTAAAATGTTAAGCTCAATTCTTTTTTTTTAAGCAGCTATTTTTGGACGAGAAATATGGATTGAGACAAGAGAAATAATTCGATAGGGGATAAAAAACGTAAAATTTTCGAGGAAGGTAATGTACCGAGTCATATTAATTCGTGTGAGGAAACTCTTATGTTAATGTTTTTCATCCTTTCTTGTGTTTCTCCAATTCACAATTATTGGGAACAATTGATGTATTCGTTGATAAAAAACCGTAAGCTTCCTTTTTATTTATTTCAATTCCAGTCAACGACAATTGATCATGATCCATACTAATATATAAATGCGTAATGCGAAAGCGTGAGTCTGTTTGTTACTTAATCACAACTAAACCACAGAACCGATCGTGATGAAATTTAGCAACGAGTTAGTTTAGATGGTCAGGATGACTTCGCCTCAAAGAGTTTTACAAAAAAGTCCGCGACAGCATATGTCTATCTACAAAGATTTCCCTACATTATCGAAAAAATGTTATTAAAAATACGAATGATAAAATACTTCAAAATAAGAGAATAATTTAAGAAAGAAACAAACAATCATCATATTTTATTTAATATTTGTTTTGTTCATTTAACAAAGATAAAAATCGACTTTAAATCATATAATTTCGACCAATAGTTTATATTTTAAAAGAGTTTTATAGAAATGGTGCAGCCGCGTCATGCCTCGGAAGCGAAAATTCGACCGGCGCGGCTCCCGCGAGATGGTGTATTGCATTTAGTAACGTTTTGTATTAAATTTGAATTATAATGAATTTAAAGAAATAGGAAGGTGTACATTAAAAAAAACAGTAAGTAAAAGTATTTTAATCTTACAATATAGTTAGATTTTATTATTTTTCTGGAGTAAAAGAAAATTAGTCTAAGAAAAATCCCGAGCAACGCAGCGTAACCAGCTAGGTGTTTTTCTTCCGTGCGGCCACTCTCTTCCACGGATCTACGTACGGCTTATGAGTCATCTTCACAGAGTAATCATAATATACGACGTATCTGAAAATATATGAAGGCGACGGCTTACAATGGGCAAATATCTATTTGATCGTGATTCTCTATTTTCGTTATTAACGATCCTGTAGCTCGAACCAATTTCAGGAAAATGTACAAACAGAAATAAAAATTAAATTTTCTCATGAAAATGTGTGTTATATGCATATAAAATGTCAGAGAACTCAGCTGACGATAGATTTTCGGGTAAGATATTTAAGATGGTATTACAAATATATTTTATCAACTATCTATAAATCAGAAAGTTGCAAGACATTTACGAAAATAAATCAAACTCGTCCAAATTGGAGTCAAACTGACTGTACAGACAAGTTCAATCTTACCTGCACAGGAATATTATTACTGAAGAAATGTAAAGTGATGGTGGGTGAGGTAGTGAGATGAAAGTTGATTATTAACAATAATAAAATGATTTAATGACATGCTATGAAATAATGAGAAATAATGATACAATACTGGTTTCCTAGAGTTGACATGTTGACATGAAGAGAAGATTCTGGAAACAGCTGGTTGATTAAGGTTGAAGTTGATTGTAGAGTTAAGTCGGATGGTTGTCGTGTTGACAAACGCAATAGTTGATGAGTAGTGATCTCGCGTTCGCAAATATCTTCTGAAGTACAATTGTAGACTCGATCTTGCGAGAAAATGTCGGCTTGGCGACGAGAGTGAAAAGTAGCGAAGCGAAGAGTTCGAAAGTGATAACCCTTATAGTGAAGGGTTGAACAGGAGAAATATCCTTGTATGTCGATTTGGCGACGACAATGAAGAATTCGAACCACGATATAAGAGGCGAGATCAGAAGTGTGTCCTCTCACTAACAGTAGTCGTATTTGTAGTTGAACTCGTACTAGTACTGGTACTGGAAATGGTCTCGAAAGAAGAAGCCATGTGGTTTATATACCTTTGAAATTAGTGCGTTGTTGTCAATCTGATTCGAAGAATCGATGTTATAACCTGATAACTCGACCAGGTCTCGACCTGGAATGACGTTTCGTGACAAAGCGAGGAAATTTCTGGCTTCGCCCAACTTGCGTGATGCAGGATTACCACTCGAATGTAGTCAGCGAAGGAACTTGTAATTAATACGCTGAATCATAAGATGTCGAATAATTTCCTCTAGTTTTTTTTTTCACTTGATGGCAAGAAATTTGAATCAACCTATAGCATCAAGGGAAAATTTCCTTAGCTCGGCAACAATCAAGATGAATCACTCAACTCAATCAAAGAAAGTGTGCTCCAGAGATAATTCACTCATTCAATGATTCAATACAAATGTCTGAACAGATTCGACTCACTTATTTAACTATAACATGTCAAAAAATGTCTGAACACTGACCACACCAATTTTAGTCACATTTTTTCATTTAATTGTTATATCCACATTTAACGATTTTTACAGTTACTACATTTTAAAACAAAAGACTTTAGTAAAAAATTTTGTTGTATCAAATAGTTAATCTTTTGTAAGTAAACTTGTATTTTAAAATCAATGTTTTTCATTATTGAATATACTTTTTTCTGCGTGTCATTTCACAATATTGCACTTTGCTTTCACATGTATATTGTTCAGTTCATATTCCTATCAGCGATGAGGTGTACGTATTATCTACGTATTTTTCTCTTCTAATTTTACAGTTGGTATTTCTCATCTGGACGATTTTTTAACAAATAAATCCCACTTCTTAGGGTTGCAGTCATCTCCGTCATGAGCGTGAAAGCAACTTTACGCTCTTCTTTATTACCTGTACTGTTGAGCAGACGTTTGAATTGTGGCATACACGTTTCTGTTGTCTTTATTGAGTAACAGAGGTAATGCCTCCAGGAATTCCCTAGCGTGTATGTATTGATTTATCCTTACCATTATCAGACAAATCATTTCCCTTACCAGATAACTTTATCCAGTTGCGTGGAGGATGAAAGAGATAATGTTAAGGCATTATAAATGCAAGCATTACTCTTACGTTATTGGATTTGTAATGAATATTTTAATTTGTTTGCATCAAATAAATAGGAATTAAAACAAAAGTCACAATACAAAGCATTTCATCATATCAGTGTACTAGATTATGTAATTATAATCCTCAATAATTGAAAATTCAGGATTATAATTAGTACGTCGAACAGTGGATATTAGTTTAATTCTAATGGAAGAGAGCTTGTGTAAGACTTTATAAAAGATTCTTCTTCGGACTAGTTGTGCTAGATACAAAGTTACATTTCTCATACAAAACGCAAAATTGATATGCAATATGATTTGTAGCTAAATACCTTCGCATAGCATTCACCGACCCCTGTTCACTACAGGTTTTGCGTTGCCGTGGAATATCGATCAGTTTTTACCGCCCATTTGCAGCTCAGTTTTTTTTTCGAGTGCGTTTGCCGGCCCTCCACCACCATGATCACATAAAATTTTTGAGCCCGATAATGAACAGACCGATAATTTAACCAAGCTTCCGCCTTCCTCACCCTACCAACTGATAAATTTCTCCTCCCTCAGCACTTCACCTCTCCCCATCCCACTCGCCATCCAACCATGCGTTACGCAAACATTGTTAAAACGGCATTAGAGCACATCGATGCTGCATGGAGGCACTGCGTTAGTTACGCCTCTCGCCGCTGTTAGCACTGGCGTCAGTGACGGTTTTGTGGTGGCGCTATGCCAATCTTATGGTTTGTTTGTGTTTTATTATTTTGGATTGGGAAACAACAATGCAATTATTTTAGTTTATAAAGTGCTTTGTCTGTATATTAACGCAGCCATACTGTTTGAAGAGAAGGAAAGTAAGCGTTGGAAAGCAACTGCAGATGTGCGTAATGATTAAGCTGTGGATTGATTACAGTTTAAATTGGCATCGTTGGCTTTGTTTGTTAGGATTTTACGTAATTCATGACAGTTTACACGGAAATTTCCATAAATGATCAAATTATAAATCATGTCCCATTCGTTTTGATAAGTCTCTAACGACAAAAAATATTTTAACTCGAGTGATTTCAAAAGAAGCTCATTCATTTCAATGATCATGGTTTCTTCCTAATAATTGTCGACAAAATTAAATTACAAACCAAATTATCGAATGAAAATAGTACATCCAAACTCTGTACAATAGTAATAATATTATTCAATATTTTGCTTATACTGGAATAAAATAATATCTTATCAGCGAAAGAATATTTGGGCTCTAATGACTTCAATGTTGACGAGCCCTAAAGCCCCACAAGGAAAAAAAAGAATATTATATCGTAAGAATATGTTTTGCCTTATTACTCATATCCGTGCAAAAATGTATGCTTAAAAGTCTTTAGGTAAATAATTATAATCTTCATACATGAAATATATATGGTTACATTGCATCGCGATTTATTTATAAGGAGACACCAAGAATTTCATCTATTAGGTATGTAATCGTTTCTTCCCCAGGTATTCCTTGGAATTTTTTGTGGGGCATTACGGCTCGTCGACATCGAGTTCATTAGAACCCTAAAAATCGTCGAATCCATTAGATACCTGTGATAAGTCGCCAAGACGGTAGCCATATGTCGTACTGGGGAACACCACCGAGCAGCCGGAACTATCGGTCTGCTTCGACCCGTCAGTAAACCCAGGAATATAGCCACAATGTTCGACAAGGTGGAAGGTGGAAGGTGGAAGTATACCCTCAACATAGCGGCAAGAGTGTTCTTTTTGTCATGTTGCAGAAGATCGAAATTAATCTTCACCCTATGCAAAGCCAAGGAGGAGTCTTACTGAAACCTTGATTTAAGACATTGAGTGTGCGCATATTCACGGTTTTAAAAGTTTGTTTGGAGCGATATTAAAATGGTTTGGTTGCTATTAGACTGTTGTTATAGAAACGGACGGACGAAGAGGGATGAAATACTGCATTTAAACTAGTTTGTTGCGTAAATTACGAATATGAGTGAAGTGTCGTAACATCATGAATTGCTGTTTCTAAGAGAAGTAGTTTGTCCAGGGTGAAATAGCGCTTCCTGAAACCACACTGAGATCGACTCTTTAGATTACACTTTACAAGATATGAGACGAGACGTCGGTTTTCTCCAGAATTCTCTCCAGATTCTTACCGACGCTACTCGTCGAGGCAATACTTCGATAACTAGTGACAACCGTTTTGTCCTTTCTGGGTTTTAGTAGAATGATTAGCGTTGCTTCCTTTCAGAATGAGGAAATACTCTTTCGGACCATGAAAGATTAAAGGTATCCAGAAGATATTCTTTCGACTCTAGACTGAGTTGTGTAAGCATCTCATAGTGAATGAAATCGGGGTCAGCTGCTCTATCAAGGGCTGTAGCTAGAGCTGACTTAAGTTCCCACATAGAGAGGGGAGAAATGTAGGGTTCCCAGTTGGTGGAACGAAAGTCACAGGAGGTGCTCTCTGCAATTTCCCTCTTCCTTGCGAAATCTGGATCGAAGTTGGCTGTAGATATTGGATCAGCAAAGTATTCATCCATAACTGTTTCCATTTCTCTGTTGGTGAGAACCTGACCCTGATAATTGAGTCTGGATATTGGGATCGAGAATATCTTCCAGATATCTTTCTGACTGACTCTCATACTTTTGTGGACTATGTCGTTCTCTTAATGGTATTTAGAAACTCTTTCAAGGAGGTGGATTTGGATTCTTTGATGGTTCTGTGCGCTTTTTCTCTAGTAATCCGATGTGTGTTGAGGTATTCCGGAGATAGGCTACCCTTAATTTTCCGCAATGCTCTTCTGCTCGCCCGTATGGTGGAATGACATGCGTCGTTCCAACAAGGGACATGAGATTTTCGCGGAAACATCGATGTTTTCGGAATTACTCAGCGGTGTGATGAATAATCTGAGTCAGATTGTCGACCGTCCCTTGGGCACTTCCCGTTTCTCTGAAACCAGCCAGAGAACGTAATAGTGTCCAGATAACCTTTCTGAGAATCCTCTTGTGGGGCTTGCACTCGAGAACTGTCGAACTTCACTACGGTGATGGTCACTACCATGCAGATCCTTCCATTGGCGAATGTCAACATTTTTGGGAGTCTATAGCAGTCGAAGACCTCGTAGCAAACGCAAAGTGGGTCATCTCCCAGGTGTTCAGAATACACAAATCTTCTTGCTTGAGGAGACAATTTGACATTATCCTCTGAGACAATTGCTTGACGAACCCAACTGTACACTGTGAATATTAAAATCTCCAAAAAGGGAAGAATAGTTGAGGAAGCTGATGAATTAAACCATTGAGGGAGGTCTCCGAGAAATCTCGAGTCGGCGAAAGATAAATTGAACACACAATCATTGTTGATACGTTGTGTACTTTAACTGCAATAGCATGTAGTGTAGTTTGTAGAAGAACGGGTGAGGAGAAGACAGTATTTGTAACAAACACTTCCACTCCACCACTTGCTCACACTCCCGTGGTGTCATCAAAACTGAAGTTGATGTATCCCCTCGAAGAGGGAGAGTGTTCTGGTGAAAGATGTGTCTGTTGCAGAAAAATGCACATCGGATAGCGACCCGCTAAGAGCTGTAATTCTTCACGTTGAGTTCTATAGCCATTAAGGTGTCACAGAAGTATGGAAGCCATTACGATTTGGAATCTTTTGGGTCAGGCTCCTTACTATGAATTTTCGTGTCATCTACGGATAATGTACAATCTGACCCGGAGGAAGCAATAAAATACCATTCTTATTGCGTTTTCGCGAGTTTCTTGAATGGATATGAATATGATAGAATGCCTATTGAATTTTACTCTTACAATGCTGGGCTCTTCTGTATTGAAGTGGAAAGAAGACGTATGGCTTGATTTCCAGTGGTAATTGCAGCACTGCTGGGAATTTTCTTTGTTGTAGAAGAACTAGGTGTAGCTGGGGTGGCAGTCTTCACTTGAACATGTGGAAGATCTTTCTTCCCACACTTACACTGGCACGTGCACGACGTTGTCGCAGATATGTCAGAGGCAGATTTCGGGACAAAAATGTTCTTCTCTTGCACTGGAGTCTTCGCAGCAGTGGCGTAATTGGTAGAAAATGCAGAGAGTGTGGCCCAGTATTTCTTACGTGCTTTACAATACGGGATTTTCTCGATCGTCGTTATCTCCTGTATTTTCAGTTCCTCTTGAAGATTTTTGGACACCCTGCTCTATTCCGGGTTGCTACCTGTGCAATTAATGCACAAAGAAGGTCCCGGGCATGTAACATCGGGTTCGTGTGCCTATTAGCTGCACTTGCACAGCCCTTAAACCCTGTCGTCGTGTGTCTATATCTCTCGCACTGAAAGCAGCGCTGAGGATTTGGAATATAGGGCCGTACTGGCAGGTTTAGCCATCCAGCTTTGATATTCGTCGGTAGAGTAGAGCCGTCAAATATAATGATGAAAGATGCAGTCTTCTCAGGAACAACGCCATCCCTCCTCATTATCTGACTGACACGATCAGTCTCCCATTATTGACATGGTCTTATGGTGTCATTTCCATTATGTTCCTGCAAGTAATTTCTCCCATGCTGTGGTGATGTGCATCATGGAACTCACACTTTACAGAGAACTCTCCCAGTTTCGTGTATTTAAGAATGTTCGACATTTGCTTTTTAGTTTTAAACTTCAAGAACATGGAACCGTTCCTTAATTTTTTAGTAGACGTTAAATCTCCAACTAAACCTATCAAAACCTTATAGGTGTTAAAGGGTGAAACTTCTTCTAGAGAACCATCAGTTCTAGACATCATAATATAAGCATTCTGATTACGAACGCTCTGTAACTTTTTCTTTTCTGCAACGGGATGGCTATCAACCCTCTACCGCTTGGCAGATGTTTGGGTGTCAAACGACCCCTATGGTCCACCCGAGCCGCAAGGTGAGTAGTTTGATAGGTTTTCTATCTTCGTCCCACGAGTTCGGAGAAACAGATGTCTGGCGACGTGAAACCCCCGCATTACGCCACCAGACCTCATATAACTGAGGTACAGCAGTTGCCACAGAGGTAGTCCGCTAGCGAGTGTTTATCCTCAACACCCATTCACCTCATAGGCAAGTAACACATCTTGAGTTGAGGGTTTTTTTATAGAGAATTAATCAGTCCTCGCGACCGGACCAATAAAGCAAGATCCCTGCTTTTTGCAAACACACAACTTTCCACCATTGCGCCAATGGTGGTTGTTGAAATGTGCCCAATGTTTACGGTGTCCGGGAACTTTTAGAGCAGTACCAGTTCCCAGCTCGGGGTCGTACTAAGCTGAACGAAGCCTCCTGTTGAGGATAAGAAAATTAATGAGAGAGAGGGACACATTCGCGAAGTGTGTAAGAAAGCCATTAAGTTCACTAGCCCGAATAAAGTGGAGGTTGACAGGTTCTCTAGAATCAAAACTAGGAATAGTTCTGACTCAGAATCAAGCATTATTATTTCGCAAGTAAACGCGTTGCTCACAGCTGATTCCAGGAACAAAATCATGAACACTTTACAGGTGGCACTATGCCCTTTTAAGTTTTCAGTGGAGCCACAGTATCATTTATACAGTAACTTGTCTATTTATAAGGCAATCGGATATCCGCAGTGTCAGTACAACGCAAGGAAACTGTACTCTATTTATAACAAAAGCATTAAAGTCTGTCTGTTAAATATAGAGGGAGAGAGCACAGACACGAATTATTTGTAGTTGATTGTTAGGATACTATCAATATTATCGGAGCAGATAGCTTCCAACAGGGTTATCTGAGTGTGACTCGGTAATATCGGTATCCTCATCAGAGAAAGACATGCAAATACAGCAGTTACTGGAAGTGTACCCAGCAGTGTTTGTGGAAGGCGTTGGTTGCTGCACAAAATTCAAAGCACGCATCGAACTAGCAACCGACACCCAGCCCAAGTTCGCTTTGAGAGACGCGGTTAAGCAGGAGTTACAGCGCCTCATCCAACAACAGGTGTTAACCTCGGTCTCAACATCACGCTGGCTACACCACTGGTAAAGTAAAAAAATGGCGGACTCCGCATCTGCGCGGATTACAAGAGTATCTTAAATGCACAACTAGCAGTCGACCAGTACACTATCCCGTATACGGAAGAGTTATTCCACAAGCTGTCTTGAGGATGGGAGTTTTCTAAGGTAGTTTGATGGAATCATATTTGCAGTTACCTCTCGACAACATATCCAAGCAGCTCACAGTAATCAACACCCCGTTGAGACTGCTTGCCTACAACAGGCTACCTTTTCGTATCCCTTCAGTGGCAGCTATTTTCCAGCGATGTTTAGAGCAGGTAACAGTCTCCATCCCCGGGTGTGTCAACTACTTAGATGATATTCTGGTCAAGGGGACGTCTACGGCAGACCACATACGCAACCTCCAAGCACTTCTAGCAGCACTACAGGAATAGGGATTCAAAGTTATTAAACATAAATGTGATTTTTAAAGCCGGAATTTAACTATCTAGGACATGTGCTTGACCTTCACGGAATCCGATCTGCGGCGACCAACACTACAGCCATTCAAGACCTCCCAGCACCGGAGAACTTAAAGCAGCTGCAATCTTTTTGAGGAAAGATTAATTACTACCGATTACGGCAGCGGAGAGTCGCTTGAGTTTTTTCACGGGAGTGTCACCAAGCGTTCGTCTCACTCAATGATCAACTGCTGGTTGCCGCAAGATTGACTCATTTTAGTCAGGAATGCATCACAACGCTAGCAGTAAACGCCTCCGATTAATGTATCGGCGCAGTGCTATCCCAGAAGTACAATGGTAAGGATATGCCAGTGGTGTTCGCATACAACACTATGAATACATACATCAAGGGAAATATTCCCAGATAGAGAAAGATACCTTACCTATCATTTTCGGTGTCAAGAAGTTTCACGATTACCTATACGGTCTCAAATTTTTTATCATTACTGATCACAGACAGTTACAATCTCTGTCCAATCCAGGAAAAAGATGCCGACTGATAGGGTCCGCAAATTACAGCGATGTGTCCTGTTTTCCGCTGATTACCACTATTAGACGTTATTTCGATGCACGTCGGAACATGCTAATGCCGATGCATTGTCTAGACTCCACAGCGGACCTGTCCCGAATTTCGACACTACGGACATCGCTTGCCTGGAAATCGATTTGGAAGAAGAGGAAACGCTCCAGAACTTCCCCGTCGACGACACCACCATTGCAAGGGAAACCTTCAAAGATCCGGAACTCATGCGCCTCATAAAGTGGATTGGCGTCGGATGGCAGATGGATAATATTCCAGATATTTTGCAGACAAAACGGGATTTAGCATGTTTTTTTCACAACCATTCCAACACCATTCCAACCGCAGTCAAAAGGATTTGCCGAGAGATTTGTGCAAACCTTCAAAACAGTTTTAAAGAAAGCCACAGACGCGGGTACACCCAAGGGTGAAGCTCTGCTGCGAATTATGGCAATTTTTAGAGCATTGCCTGGACCAGACAGTATTACCCCGGTGGAATTGCTCCACGATCGCAGGCATCGACAATTCTTTCGTTTTTGCAGCCAGCTGTGATGCAAGCAGGCACCACGGGTTTGCTAAAATTGTATTATGTAACCAGTGTACATGCGTTTTCTTATTCAAGAATGACCCAAGGTGGTTCCCGGCATCTATCGCGGGAAACCGGGGTAGCCGTGTTTCTTACGCAGGTCGAGTTACCAGATACGGAATCGCATTGTAGACACGATTGTGGAACACCCTCCACGCACTCAGAAGTCCCACCTCACTGTTTTACAGCAACAGTTTCACATTGGCATGTTTTCAGGAAGCTCTAAGCAACGGCCAACACCAGAGACCCCCGGAGACCTCCTAGACCGGGATATGGATAAGGAAACAAAAGAACCAATGGCTTCAACAACCCAGCAGACATGAGGGCCAGCAACGACAGAGCATAATACGTCGGCCACGGAGGAGCCAACCAAACCAGCGATCCCCACCGATCCAGCACAGTAACTACTACACTGCGCCCTCCAGGAGGAGACCGATTCGGCGATGCCAGAGGCAATGGAGGAGTCAACCGAAGCAGCGGCCTACACTAGTCCACATCAAGAACCATTGGAGATTGCATCCCAGAATAACAATGATCGACAAAGGCCCCAGCACAGCAAGCGTCAACAATGTTTTCACCCTATTTCTCAAAATAGGCGGGGAGGGTGCAGCTGCAGTTTAAAGTCCGCGGAAGCTAGGAGTTTCTAGATTACCAGCAGGCAGCTCTAACTGTAGCTTGTGCATGGTAAATAATGTCTGCACCGTGCTATGTCAGCGAGCACCAATAGGAGGCGGGCGGCGGTTACGAGCGGCGGGAAAACGGCCGCATAAGCTGCGCCGCGTGCAGCGGCAGACTGACCACAACCGAGGCGCTTTAGAAACGGACCACCCATCGGAACCAGATCTCGCCGCAACTTACGTCACGACGGGACTTCGACTGGGCGCTACAACGGCAATTGTCTACTGGATTTACGGAACTTCGACTCAGAGTTACTTCAGCAACGGTCTACAAGATTTATGGAACTGCGACCATCGGCTATTATATTCTGGAATTTGTATGTGTATGGCTACTGGAAAATAAAAGTTGTTTTAATACTAATGAGTGGCAGTTATTAACATTACAATTTTATAGGTTTTCAGGGAAATAGTCAATTTGCAAATGTAGAAAATGAATCTTTTTTCTCATGTCACTCTCTAATTTCATGAAATTTCACAACATTGTCTTAACCACAGACTTGTAGTTCAGATCTCTCATGTTCCCCACGAAACCGGTCACAACTTCCTTAAAGGCGAACCAAATAATTTTTTCTACTGTTTCATTATGACTAAATAATTTAGGCGTTGAATCTTCTTCTGGGTTGTATTCTTCATAATCAGTTTCATTTTCTGATCTACTCTCATTAACATCTGCTCAAATGTCTTGAAGTGCTCTTGGTGGTTTTTAATAGGAAGAGAGACATCTTGAGCAACCGGTTGTTCTGGCGCCGGAACGTCAGCACACAATATATGATTTTAGTTTTAGCATTTGTGACCTTCAACGTTAATCTTACAAAAAATAATAATCATGCACAAGATTTTACACCTCCCTCTAAATCCTTGGCATTACAAAAGGCACTGATTTTTTCTTACCGTTTTTTCATAGTCTTAGACCCTCAACACATGTACGACATACCTTTTTGAACGGCACAAATTTCGTCTTGATCTCCAAGTCTAGGGCCAAATTATTCGCAATATACATATTTTTACATAAATCGTTAATTTTTGACCTAGTTTAACAATGACATATCAATAAAATGTATTTGGGTATCCAAACAATTACGAGAACTAACTTCTAATACTCGGGAGGTGACTCAAATATATCAAAGCATTGTAGTAAGGTAACAATGGCCGTTTACCGCCTAACAGCTAGTGGTTGAGACAAGAACTTCCAATTGATCCCTGTAATCAAAATAAAATGGTCTTCCCTGTAATCAAAATCTTTGATTTTGTATACTTATTTGCAAAAAATGTACGTGATAGGAACAAAATAATACCACATCTGCAGTCAATACAAAAAATAGTTGAAAAACACCTTAAATTATATGATCATCAAAACAAGTGTAGCATAGTGTCATCACTTAATATGTTCGGAAACAATGTGATAATTTAAAAAAATGGAATTTATTTTAGACCTCATAGTTCATACTTGTTATTGGTGTCTCCACATTTCTCTGAAGAATATTTGTAATTTCTAAAACCTGAGAATTTGGATGATTATAGAAATTTCTATTTTTTAATGGCACTATTTACATATGTTTTGTTTCACAAAATTGCCTAATTTCTCACATCATTCCTTCTTTGTATTCGCTAATAGGTTTATTTTTATTTGCTTTGCTCGTACATGCCAGTATGAGGTGAAAATTGTTTTACTAAACATATGATTAACCATTAACTAATTCAGTTAAATCTATAAAACATTTGGTTGAAATAAGACTAGTGAGTTTGGTTTATAGGATTATATTACATTTCACCTGAACTATTTAGTAAGGGCTCCAATGACCTTGTTGTTGAGCCCTAAAGCCCCCACGCCCCGAAAAAAAAAATAGTACTTGGTGCTATGTTCATAATATTTCCCAAACATAGTGGAGGCAAAATAAATATACATTTTCAATGAAATTACCATCTCAGATTATTTCCCTAACATATGTCAGATTTTTGTCGAGAGTACAAGCATTACACGGATTTTCATATTGTTTCAATCGAAATGTGTTTTTGTTCTTTTATTGTGGCTTTGTTGTTAAAACGTCTTTTTCCGCTTTGCTCCCTTAATTTCCAGTTTGTGGCGCACCATTATTCGTTGATGTCTGACATTGTCGAAATAACGTGTTTGGTGAGTGTAATCGTGAGAAAACTTTCATTTTCAACTAAATCGATGTGCTCTCCCAAAGGATAACTGTGCGACTTATGGCAGTATAACTTTTTGCGGTATAGACAGCCGTTGACATAGCGTGTAATTGCAGGCAGCGCCCGCCTCACAGAAGGGGAGTTCCGCCACTTGCAGCTTTTAATAAAGACTGCCCGGCGGCGACGACGGTGGCGGTGCTGGCGCTCGACGTCCCGTCCTGTCCCACGTTCTGGACGCCTCCTCCGCATGGACCGCCGTCTCTGCAGCAGCAGCAGCAGCAGCAGCAGCAGCAGCAGCAGCAACAACCGCATCAGCGCTGCCGTGTGACGTCACACGGCGGCGGGCATATAATTGGACTCTGCCGTTGCCGCCTTGTGGGCCCCATATTGCGAGCCGTCGGCATATTACATTTCCATGCGAATATATCTCGGTGGTGGTCGCAGATCCCCTGTCCCCTCTTCAGCCACGTTATTGCAGACTACTGGTCGTGCAAACAAACATTTGTTGGAGGTTGTGGCTATGTAATGTTTACAGCTCAGCGTGGTGGCAACGTATGCTATTCGACTTACGGGAGGGGTGGTTGGGGGCATTCTCGCATAGGGCAAGTGGTAGCAATAAAAGATATCTCTCTAAAAGTTGTTTATTTTCAGTATTTGAGTGTTGAAATTTTGTTTATTTTCGTTTTAAAAATATGTTTTAGGTCTTTTTCAGTTTTTTTTCTTGTGCAAATATAATGGAGTCTGTTCCAAAAAGACAAATAAAAACCTTTTCTTTTATATTTGCAGACTATTTTTGAAACCAATTTATTATCTATTTTATAATCCTTCCAATTTTTATTTTGACAAGGTTATTGGATAAATATTGATTCAAACTATTTATTCCATTCTTGAAATTAGCATACCGATGCAATATTGAACGTTCAGTGTAAGTTTCAATGTTTTAGAAACATATCTGGGTAGTGTGCTAGAGATTTTAAACAAGTCATCCGAGTGGTAATTCTCCCAATATTCTTCTCTTCTGAATCCGTAACTTCATTTTAAAAATGGGTGTAAACACAAGAAAAGAAGATGAAGAAATGAAAATTATCAGATTGCCATCTCAGTATTATTCATTTTCTTATTTAATGAAAACTTTTAAATATAAATGATAATTTACATCGATGAGATGAATATTTCTTTCACTACGTGATCGCTTATCATATTAATTCTGGTTGATTGACAACAAATCTCCTTGAAAGCATCAGCTGTTTTCCAATTCTCTTATTAGTTGACTGCACTACGACTTCTAGTGTAAGTTTACTAAGAAATGTTCAAGCACATTGAAACTCATGTTCGCCAGTACAAGATCATTCTTTAAAGAACTTCCCCAAATATTTTTATACAAAATCAAAATCATTGATTTAAGAGTTACTCATTACTTCGTTGTTCTTTCAGAATTATTATCTTATTTTCTTTATAGTTTGTCACTAGTTCGTGACAATTTTTGAATTCAATTTTTGCTATGATTGATGTGTTCCTGGAATAATAAAAGGTACTAGTTATCATGTGACAACATCTTCAGCACTTATCCACTCATGTGAACATGAGAGATATTTCGGAATGTTTCCATTCCTTTGTCACCCGTCACAGGGGAGTGTGAGGTACTAATGGTTATTCCTTCCTTTGAATGCACAAATCAACACCTGCTCTGAAATACGTAGTCGTTATTCACACAGCAGATATTATATCATTCCCTCTACGGGCCATTCCATGTCAAATGAACACAGGATGTAAACCTCACCATCTCTGATTTTGAAAAAATAAAACATACCCATCATATAGTGTAAGAAAAATATGGAATATTAGTGTAATAGTTCAACCCGTTTGGGATTTACTACACGGAAAAGATTAAACTAAGCACCCCAAAACTGGTCTACACAATACGTTTCGATTGCTATGCTATCTCTCCTATTTGAGGTAGCTGAAAGAGGTGTCATTTTACAGATTATTGCGTGGACTTTTCAATGACATTAGTACTTTATTTTTCTCATTCATTTTCTTTTTTGTTCCCATCCTATGACATTCAGCGACATATTCAGTATATTCTCTTCTACCTCTAGTTTTTTAGACCTGTTTTAATTTTATAGATCCTCGCTACATATTCCTGGAAACACTGAAACCGGTTTTCAGTATTTATCATTTCTGGTCCTATCCGAAGGCATTTGTACAATACCGCGCACAGTTCTCACAAAGAAAGCTTGTGCTCTTAAATTACTTTGACACTGAACCCATATTTGTCCCTCATTNTACCGCGCACAGTTCTCACAAAGAAAGCTTGTGCTCTTAAATTACTTTGACACTGAACCCATATTTGTCCCTCATTTAAACTTCGCCACAAGCTTTATAAGTGTATCAATAATTTCTAGAATTAATTTAAAAAAATTTAAAACGGTGCATTTTGAGAAATTCAAAATCAAAATTTTGAGTTTTAATATGTATTTTTCCCTCACTTCGACCAGTGTTATGTAATACATTATTCCCTTTCAACTATATGCATCCGACATAATTCACTAAACATGTCTGTCCCAACGCATGAGTTGTCTTCAAAACTACGTCTAAACGGACTCCTATGACTTCCATGTACATACTAATTTAACCAAAAGGGAAACAATACATTTATAACAGACTAATATTTCATTCTTTGTAATTTTTTCTGAAGATTATAAGAAAACACTAAATAAATATAAGTATTTATGATTCAACAGGAAAACAGGAGGTGAACCATTGTAAATCTTATCCTTCAACAATTTCACATCAAGAAAATTAGTTACATTGCTCAATACTGACAAAATGGAAAATTTGTTACATTGACACATGTTAGCAGTTATATTACCAATAAAATTACTACTACTCATAGTAGTCGTAGGATCATCAAGAGTTCTCAATGCATTTACGTAGAGCAGTAGTTGCAATATAGAAAATGGTCTTCTATGTATAAAAAAACAAACTTTACTTAACTTGTTACCCATATTTCGATAACCAAATTAGCCGCTGTTTTTAAATAATATATATTATATTTAACAATAAAGGCGTCCAGAGAAAACTGATTGTTAACCACCATACGTTTGTTTCGATTCCTTTATTCCAAGGTCCAATGCGATATCCAGCTTGAAAAAACCTTGGGAGCATCTCGCTCGAGCAACTACCTGCTCAGACAATGGTGGCATTATTAAGAACTTCCACCAAACCTCAGAATGCCGCACAGTGGTCGGAACGCGCCAACTCCTGGTCAAAACTCAGCAGTTAGTTCAATATAAAGAAAAATTTTTTTACCATGCAATCATAATACAGCAGAACAAATTAATATTTTCAAACCATTTATTTGTACATAATATATGAAAATAAGGATATAACTGGATTGAAAAGTTGTTTACTGGTACCCAAAATAACACAAGAATCACAGTATTTTAATTAGAATCAGACGAATGTTCGTAGTGTTTCAGAATTGGTCCTGTTTGAAGAATTTGAGTCGCCTTGTTTCATTTCCGTTGGAAATTTTGGTGACAATAGAAGTTCAACTTCTTCTGCTGATTAATTCTTTGATTTTATTATGTGTATGCCTCAAACAGAATATCAATGGATCTGATGTCACTGAAAGCTGAAAAAAGATGTCTTCCCTCCGTTTCACTTGAGAATTTTTCCTAGAGAAGTTCCGACGATATTTTTATGTGTTTATTACGGACTTCTTGAGCTTCGAATTTGTGAATTGGCAATAAAGTTCATTTTATTATCAAGGAACCATCCTAGAGCAAAAAAAGAGATCTCAACTCTCTGCGTCAAATACTTTTAAAGAACATTTAAAGATTTCAAAACGTGGCAAAAATTGCACCAATTTCCAATTCTTTCTGGTTACATTTGTATTATTCTATTTTATTGAAGAGATAATTGTTATTTTAACCATCTGGCATATTATGTCATCAGCAACAACTTCATAAATTATAAATAATAAATAAATAAATTTATTGTCAAAAAACAGTACAAACTGCGTATGACCACGTGGAGGGAAAAAAAACTAATTTACTCTCCGGAAGCAAGCAAGGGACCATCCCATCAATTCCGATCAAGGGCCCTAAGGCAGAGGCGGATTCAAAAAATTCAGCAAAAATTCCTAGATAAGATAAAAAGTTAGCTGCGAGTTATAATACTAATAGAATGTCAATATGTTTGTAATTTTAAGCAAAAAATTACATGTAAGTTATTATCGAACTATAGATTATTCTGAGTATAGTGCTTAAAAATTGAAATAACACTAAATTCACGATTTATTGTTACAATAGACCCGCCCCTAGACAAAGCCTAGAGAACCTGTATGATAAATCCGCCTCTACCCGAAGGAAAACCGGAGAAAAACCCGGGCCAGGATGGGGCTACAGAATTTATGTACACAAACGTGCCAATGTTGAGTACACATAAAACTAAATTAATATGAGCCATAAGACAACACAATCATGCAAGAAAATAGTTTTTGAAATTGTTATAAGTTGTTTAAAAAGTACTACAGCAATGGCGTGATAAAGCACAAGACGAATTTAACTTTTGTTAAAATCAATAAATTCTTTTACAGTGTAGAAGCACTGGTGCAGGAGGTAGTTTTTAACCGCGGATTTGAAGATATTCAATTTCATAATATCTTTTATATTCTTGGGCAGGGAATTATATAGAACGATTCCCGAATGGTATGGTCCCTTTTGGCAAAGAGTGGTTGACACTCTAGGGCGATGAATATTACTACTATTGCGTGTATAGTGTTCGTGAACGAGACTGTTTCGTATAAAGCAAGGGTGGTGCTTCAGTAATTCGGTCTTAACAAACACGACCGTTTCATAAATATAAATGCAGGGAAGTGTTAAGATATTTAATTCCTTGAATAAAGGTTTACAAGAGTTTCGGGGGTGAGATTTACAAATTATCCGAACTATCCTCTTCTGAATTCTGAAAGTTTGAATACTCTGACCGGAATTACCCCAGAAGGTAATGCCGTAACGTAAATGGGAGTAAACGTTTGCAAAATATACGCAACGGGAAATACGTGGACTAACTGCGTTAACTAAGATTCGGAATGCGTAACACAATTTGCTTAATTGGGAATTAAGATTGTCAATGTGACAATTCCATTTGAGGTTGTCTTGAATATGGAGACCTAAGAATTTTGTATTTGTAACAGTTTTTAATTGTGTTCCGTTTAAAGAAAGAGAAACCTGGGGTAAAGATTTTGTGATACTATTGTGAAATGACATAGACACTGTTTTGTCAGTGTTTACAATGAGACGATTTGCATGGAACCAAGTCGAAAGGTTAGACAAAACTTTTTGAGCATTGGCGTGTTTACATAGTAAATTAGTGTCATCAGCAAAAAGAACCATTTTGCAATCTGATGTGGATGATGACATGTCGTTCACATACAATAAAAAGAGTATAGGGCCGAGAATTGATCCTTGGGGTACTCCGCAAGTAAGTGGCTTTGTTTCTGAAAGACAACGCTCAAGTATTTTATTTTTAGTATAGGATATTTCTACTTGTTGATATCTATCTTTTAAATAAGAAGTTAGCCATTGATGTGGAAGTCCACGAATGCCTAAAGAATGCAATTTGGTAAGGAGAATTCCGTGATCGATGACATCGAATGCTTTGGATAAGTCAAGAAAAACACCCTGAGGATTTTCTCCACTGTCTAGAGATGTGGTAACATCGTTTAAGAAGGAAAATATGGCGCTTGTAGTGGAAAAGGATTTCCTAAAACCGTGTTGATCGTCAGAGAGAATGTTATATTTTGATAAAAAATCTAGAAGACGCTTATAGAACAATTTTTCTAGGATTTTTGAGAAAGTGGGTAGTAGAGATATTGGTCGGTAATTTCCAATATTAAGTTTGTTTCCTTTCTTGTGTAAAGGTTTCACTTTAGCTCTCTTAAATATATTGGGAAACACCCCTTCCGATAAAGAACTATTAAAAATATTTACGAGTGGATTTAATATAGCGTGGGACGAAGATTTAACAATAAACTCAGGTATATCATCTATGCCTCGTGAAAATTTGTTTTTTAAGGAGCTGATGATTCCCATGACTTCACTGGCGTTAGTTTCGGAAGTGAACATAGAATTGGGTATGTGGGTGGTAATAATTGGAGGACATTGATTTGGATATATTGAGTTCGTTATTTTACCAACTTCTGAGAAGTGAGAATTAAACAAACTTGCGATGTCCTGAGGATTTGACACGATCTTGCCATCGTTTAGTAAAGAAACATTTTCTTCGCGATTTTCAGAAGTTGACGTGTAATTGTTAACAATATTCCACATGGCTTTCATCCGGTTGTTCGATTTTAGTATATGCCTGTCGTTTTCCATAACTTTAGCTGCATAGACTACTTTTCGGAGAATAGTCTTATATTTACGAAAATAATTATGGAATTCGGGTGGCTGGTTATAGCGTTTTGAAAGATAATATAAACGGCGTTTGTTTTTTGAAGAAATTCTTATCCCTAGGGTGATCCATCTATTGTATTTTTTTGTGTTAATTAACTTGCGTTTTATGGGAAAACTAGAGTTGTAATGTTTTAGGAATGTTGAGATAAATACATTGAATTTGTCGTCGGTGTTTTGGCAATTGTAAACATCTTTCCATGTTTCTTCACGCAAATAATTTACGAATATGGATTTATTTATGTCATTAAACTCTCTTGTAAATTTGTAAAGGATTTTAAGCGGTTTTAGTGTATTATTAATAGTCAATACTTGAGCAAGGTGATCACTGTATCCGGCGATAAACACTTCAGAGAGATACGAGATTCCATTGTTGACTATAATTTGATCTAGCAATGTTTGAGATGAGCCGGAGAGGCGAGTGGGGTCATTTATCGTAGTAATAAGGTTGAAGGAGTCGATAAGATTCTTGAATCGATTAACTGGTGAATGTGCAGAGTCGGATGTACTCAAGAAATCGATATTGAAATCACCACATATAACGATAGATTTAGTAGATTTATGTGCGATATGTTCTAAAACATTTTCGAAGTTCCGAAAAAATATGTCAAGATCTGATTGAGGAGGTCTATAAATACACAAAACAACAATACCGGTGTCGGTCAGTTCAACTGCAGAAATTTCGAACACACTATCTACGCAGAAGTTCTCGTAGCCTGTCAGTGGAGAAGATAAAATATCATTACGAACGTAGATACACGTACCTCCGTGGGGATTTTTGCCTTTAAAATTTTGCCGACAGTAAGAACTTGCTAAATAATAATTAGAAATAGCAGTATCGTTGATGTTGTTAGTTGAAAGCCAATGCTCTGTGAGGCATAGCAAATCGAATCGATTTTCGTGTACCAGAATTTCAATGTCTGTCAATTTGTTTGAAAGGGATTGGACATTATGATGAAATATAATTATTTTATTTTCGCAAAGAGTTTGTGACTCACGAGAAATGGAATCGACGTTAGATTGTGGAGAGGAATTTGAAATTGGTACAGCTTCTAGTTCCGGATGAAGCTCGCACACAGCACCTGAACGCGATTGTCACCTTCGAGTACCACATCGTACTCCTGAGCGCAAGTTGTAACGGTGTATGGGGGCGACAGGAGGAATAGATGTTGACGTGGGAGATGAGGAAGCAGTAGGTGAAAGAACGGGGACAGGAGAAGAAATGGGTGTGGAGATAGGAAGAGGAAATGGTGATGAGGTAGGAGCAGAGGGAGGTGGAGGAGATGAGGTAGAAGTAGAGGGAGGTGGAGGAGGAGATGAGGTACGTGCAGGAGGAGGTAATGGAGGAGGTGGATGATGTGAGGTCAGATGTGAAGCTAGGAGAGAACCGAAGTGCTGTTTCCCAGACGGTTTCAGGTGTAAACCGTGCTGGGTAAAGTCCTTGGCAGTCAGGTGTGGTTGCAAATCAAAAAATGTGATTTTTGTGTCTGCCAGGTGATGTTTTAGGGAGATGTTTGCCAGGTTAATTTCGTGGTTTATTTGTGGAACGTTGAAGCGTGGAGGGAGGCTAGAGATCACTATGTTTGTGTGCAGGGAGGCCATTTTTAGTTTCTCTAGATGTTCAGACGCGTTAAAATGTCCACCCAAGTTGATATCGTTCTGCCCACCTATGATGATTACTGTGTCCCGCTCAGTGAGTTTTTTAGTGTAAGTGTCCAGTTCTCGAATAACTTCAGCCAAACGAGCGTTTGGCTTAAAGAAACCGGAGACTGAGAACTGGCTAGGAAGAAATCCACGCAATACGGAGGACATCTGACGACCGTGCGAATCAGCTAGTATGAGCACGTTTGATTTCTGCGTGGAAGTGTTGGTATCATCTCTGGATAGCACTACTTTACGTGGTTTTGGGCGGCTGTGCTTACCAGTGCGTGGTGTGCGAACAGGTCTGGGTACTGGACGGGAGGGGATGAAACGAGTAGGTAAGGGAGGAAACAGGGACATGTCATCTAACACACTAAACCTATTCTGAGTGAAGAGTTGGGGTGGTGCATGCGTCGTTGGTTTAACCGGGTGATAGCAGTTGGAAGGACGGCGAGAATTCCTAACTGTAGTCCAACCGCCGATCGTTTTCTTATTGATCTCTTCCAGCGCACTGATTCGTGTATCAATATAATGTACCAAGTTATTGTACGCCTTCTGAAGATCAGCTTTAAATGAGTTGAGGAATGCGATAGTGTCCATTGTTGTGAGAAAGTTAGCAACTTCTCACCAACTTATATAAACCAACACACCAACTTCTCAACAAGTTACCAACTTATATAAAATGTTATATTAGGACAGTTTATATATTCAATCTTTTGTTAAATGGAAGATCAAAATGAAAACAAAGATAACATTTATATTACTAATAAAAATATAGAATGGAATTAGAAAGAATATTTAATTTTCTTAGTGTAAGGATCCCCTTACTTGTACCCAATTTTCTAAATCAAAATTTGCATCTCATCTTGGGAGAGTATAAAAATTATTTTTCAATCTAGAAGAATGAATAAAATAATTAAATTTGATCATTGAGTTTGCCTGAACTTTTTAAAATAAAAATGTATGTAAAAGCATTTAGGGTCGCGAATTCATTGCACATCACGTACCAAATATTTCAGTACAGCGGAAGTGCTCCGGCTTCAGAATTCCCGCCGGACTGAACCTCTTTTCCTGATGGCAAAGGACACACCTTCTTGGAGAGCGGAGAAAAAGAGAAAGGGAATGACGTCACAGTACGGATTCCTGCAAAGTGGAAAAGAAACCCAGGTTTTATTCGGAATGATTATGGACGTGTTCGAGAATGTCTCTACTAATTTCAGCAGCCATGAATACTACGATCTCAACACTAATGTCGGTCACATCCGAATATATTTACATTTCACTCCTTCTCCCCTAACATAAAGGGTGTTTATTTCTTATAGAGGATAATCGTTAATTTATGTGGCAATGAGGATGTCACTTCGCTTCAACGGTCCCAAAAATGAATTATTCAACTGCAATATTGGTCGTTTTTTGATTGTTTATCTGTATTCATTCCCACCTTCTTTCATACCCCAAGGGTGTTAGTGGTATATTATGCATAATGTGAACTGAATGTAAACTTACGAAGCGTTCGGTGTCCTTATCCTACTAAACGGCATCGAAAACTATGGTTTCAATTCTAATATCAGATTTTTCCATTATTTTTACATGTCATCCCCTTCTCACCCCGTCCCTGGGGTGTCAGGGATGTCTTGTCCAATAGTAAGTCATCCGTGTATCAAGTTTGGTTTAAATTGTTCCAGGCACTCAAGAGATATGGAGGGATATATACGTTTAACTTTCCAACCCCCATTTCGCCAAGTGGTTTTTGAAAAATCCTTGTGAGAGATTCTTCTGTTTCACGGAAGAAGAATTCCATGAGACGTCAATTCAAAGGGCACAAAATGTCCTAATATTTTTGCTTATGACTAATTGTTCCATTGTTTTAAATATTTTTAAATTTGTATTTAAGAAATTATTATTTATTCGACTTATATTTCAATGGTATTTATCAACATTGAAAGGATATTTCCTTGCAAATAGTGTCACAAAATTCAGAAATTGGACTAGATTATACATTTTGTTTTCGTGATTGTAAAATAACCTGACGCGACAGAGTACGTGACGTCATTTTTGAATTACAGCAATTTCATCCCAAATCGCCTAATTCTGTTAAATCGCTGACACAATGTTAAAATTTGTAAGTTAGTGTTATCTGAGTCAACGGTAAACACTAACAATGAAGTATATTATTAGGTTTCGTTAGCGAATTACGTTTTGGAACTGAATCAAGGAGAGGAAGAAATTGTTACAAAATAGGATAAGGCGCGTCATTGAGTTTGGAGTGGAAGGTACTGCTAGATAAAAGAAACTAACGAAAGTTAACAAAATTTTCAAGAAATTAAACGTAGTCTAAAATTAATTTTATGTGTTTAAAACACCAAAGATGTTGTCATTGTAATAATGTACTTAATAATTATTATTTAATTATTCATTTACATCAACCTCGGTAAATTCTTACCATCGCAAACCGGCAGATTGCTAACTAAGTCTGAAACAATCTAACAACCCGAAGACATTATTGTAGGTAAAAGAAAACAATCAAACAATTTTTCAATTACATATTCTATTATTAATTTTATTAATATTTACTGTAACTTGTTGCAAAAATATTCTAAAACTATATGTGAAGACAATAAATTCGTATAATCACAACAACAATTACAAACTGACTCATTAACAATGAAACAACCTATCACTATCTAACTCATAACATACAATCACGATGTACCAAAAATTCATTTCAATAAGTTATAACTGACTAAATAGACAGATTTTTCACTCAAAAATATTGTTTTACATAAAATAATATTAGCACTGTATTACACAAATTTTCCTCCTAAGTGATCATTTTTCCCATTGGATGTGACTAAATATTAAGAAAAATGATAATTAAACATAGCTTTTGACGACAGGAAAACAATATGAAATATTTTTCATGCTCTACAGACAAATTCGAACTCGCGTTGCAGAACAGTAATCATTTTTGTGTGCGTGAAAGAACATTTACGTTATGGTACGTAAGTGTTACTTTTTTTAGGGTAATTATTTGAAACATAGGGATAGAAAGAACGGTCATGCTATTTTATTTCCCAATATTCTTTCAGATACCTGCCATATAATACTCTGCTCATTTTATTGCACTTGAATACCACTTGCAAGAAACAAGAAAAGAACAATTTTAACTCCGTACACCAGCACTGCACGCGTTTCAAAAGATAATAGTATTTGCAAAGGCGACGGACAAAATTCAAAATCGTCTTTCTAGACAGATGGCAAAAGTTTCACCCTCTCCAGTCGCTACTTCACGAGCTCCTTTCGCCCCACCCTAGACTACTGCGTCCTGCAGATGACACCCGAAACCATGCTCGACGCTGGCACACTCTCTCCGAGGATTAATGAACTTGCTAGAAGATAGGCGATAGTTATGGTACGTAAGTGTTTAAAAAAAGATGTTTTACTGATGTTTCTAAACGGAATATTTTAATTTCTTAAAAGCGAATACAAAAGTTAACGAAAAAGGCTTAATACTTCTTTTATTTCAACAAAATCGGAAAGTCTTTCATTTAAAGTGCTTCTCGTAAGATAGTCATATGTGTATAAAGTTTGGCTGAAATTTCTCGAGACAATCAAGAGTTATGTTGGATTCCATGGAATGCCTATGCAAAGCATTCCTAACCCCTATTTCATCCCCATATGGGTGGGGTTTCGTAAAATCCTTTCTTGGCGGACGTCTACACCCTGAAAGGAATCTACCTGCCAAATTTCAAGTTTGTAGGCTTTGTAGTTTCTGAGATTTCGCGATTAGTCAGTCAGTCAGAGGTATTTCGCTTTTATATTCACGGATTATTTAATTGCAGACAGTTATCATCTGACGGGTGTTTACCTAAACTGTGAAATTTCAGAATTTTTTTACGTAAGAGTATTTCATAGTTAATTGAGCCGAGCGTTCTCAAAGCAGCAATTGGCATGCTCACGGAGGTATAGAAGTTCAGAGATGCCATACCTTAAAACTCTTGTAAAATATAAACTATTTATCCAAATTTTACGATCAAAAGACGATTTTTATATTTGTTAAATGCTCAAAACCAAAAACCAATTAAATTTATTGAAGATTGATTTTTTCCTTCTTAAAATGCTCACTGAAATTGAAGTATTTCAACACTTCTATTTTTCATTACGTTTTTTGGACAATTTAGGTTAACCTTAGTTGATAGAATGCTGTCGCAGAATTTTTTGTAGAACTCGAGGCAAACAAATTGCCAATTTTACCTGTTATCTATCTCTAACCGTTTAGGCAGCGTAAGTGAATATGGCAGATTTTTCACCCCGATTTCACCGACATTTATCTTCAAAATCATTTTCTATCTTTCTTTCTTTAAAAATAAAAGTTAGTCTATGTTCATCCTGAACGTCTAAACTATATCTTCGCTAAATTTCATCACGATCGGTTCTGTGGATTGGTCGTTATTAAGTAACAAAGAGACAGACACGCTTTCGCTTTACGCATTTATAGATAAGTATCGATATGGATAATATCAACACTTTCCCGTAAAATTGTTTCACAAATATGATCCAATAGCGACTGTAATTGAACTTCGCTTTTGTTTTAGTAACTAATGCTTTTGGGGTAGCAAAGCTTTTTAGTTTTTAAATAAACATCGTGAGATGGCAAAAGTGGAAAAAGCATTCACTTTTCCCTCCTCTCTCATTGGTTTATAACAATTTATTGAGACCCATGCTTCGATAGAAATAAATACTGCAATTTCCCCGAAAACGTCATGTGGTCGTGGTGTGTCATTCAATTTCTAGGCTATTTTACATCTAGAATCTCACATCGGAGATGACGTACACGCTACATCCTAAGGTACTCAGTAGCTTGCGAAGTAGTTTTGGAGACTCGTGTCAGTGGCAAAAACCAGCTCCGAAGTTCAGCCTGTTGCACGTATTTCTTCGGTTCGTCTCCTTTTTTTCGATCACTAGCTGCATTAACATCACTACCAGGTCGATCGCGGCCGGTACTGCACGATATGCAAGCTGCTGATTTTTCTTTGTCGGTATTCAATATCTGGGATAAAGGTTAAAGTTTTAAAATATTTGTATTCTTCACTTATCTTTCTCATTTACATGTAAGAAATACTACTTACAGCAACATTAGCTGCACTCCAACCACTTTTTGTTTTCAAGAATTTTTCTAATATTCTGCAAGTATCTTTTCATCTTGATTTTATATTGCACAGCAGTTTCATTAATTTTTTTTCTTTTCGTCTGGATGAATAGAAAGAGCAACTAATTGATTCGCCATAATTTTTCCCAAAAATTTCGATTTGCGGATCTAAATTTAAACTGAAGTTGTACGAAGTACACGAGAGTATTTATCGTCGGGTATATTGTAGCTTACCAGTTTGCATAAATAGCAATAATAAATAGAAATACAAAATTAATCTATAAAACATAAAATAATGAAGTTCATCACTTAAATATGCTAACACGTAGAACCTCATGATATTTACTCATGAACATCACGACATATACTCAATATTTATTTTGATATGATCCATGGAAGATTTGAATATGAATTTGAAAGGAAATTTCTATGATATTTATTAAAATTATTCATTATTATATTTTATTCTTATTGTGAGATTTGAATAATTCACGGATTAATTATCAATTTAATCATCCATGTTACGAAATTACGAAGTTTAAAGGAAAGAAAGAGCCCAGAAATTTAAAAGGAGGACCGTTGAAGGGTGGCAGAGCGCAGGCGGTCGCACCCGGTCGCGGCGAGGGTGTCGGCGGCGTCCTTTAACATCAAGTGAAATTTATGACGTTTTTAGAAATCGCAAGCTAGCGAGGGGATGAGGGAAGAGACCCGACCCGACTCATAAACCCCAGATGTGCGGAGAGTAGAAACAAGTACGAACTTGTGTGAAAAATCGTTAAAAGTAAAACGTCGTTGAGAAAGTTCTAGAAAGCAGTTGAAGCCCTTTAAAAATGTTCCAATGAGAGTCGAGGCGTAAGAAGGGGGAATCATTTCGGCATTGGGAGTTTTCGATCACGTG